>PVKM010003598.1:0-56668 GCA_004027735.1 Carollia perspicillata | reverse complement strand
CTTTAACATTTCATATTATAAGGGCTTGGTGATGATGAACTGCAGCATTTTATCCACCCTTCCATTCTAAATGACAGCTTTGCTGGATAGAGCAGTCTTGGATGTAGGTCCTTGTCTTTGATGACTTCAAATACTTCTTTCCAGTCCCTTTTTGCCTGCAAGGTTTCTTTTTAGAAATCAGCTGATAGTGTTATGGGAACTCCTTTGTCAGTAACTATCTCCTTTCCTCTTGCTGCTTTTTAAGATTCTCTTTTCATCTTTAATCTTGAGTAACCTAATTATGATGTGCCTTGGTGTGTTCCTCCTTGGGTCCAATTTCTTTGGGACTCTCTGGGCTTCCTGGACTTCTTGGAAGTCTATTTCCTTTGCCAGATGGGGAAAGTTCTCCTTCATTATTTGTTCAAATAAGTTTTCAATTTTTTACTCTTCCTTTTATCCTTCTGGCACCCCTATGATTTGGATGTTGGAATGTTTAAAGTTGTCCCAGAGGTCCCTAAGCCTCTTCTCATTTTTTTGAATTCTTGTTTCTTCATTCTGTTCTGGTTGGGTTTTTATTTCTTCCTTTTGTTCCAAATTGTTGATATGAGTACTGGTTTCCTTCCCTTCATTGTTGGTTCCCTGTATATTTTGCTTTATTTCACTTTGGGTAGCCTTCATTTCTTCCTTCATTTTGTAACCAAGCTCAATAAGTTCTATGAGCATCCTGATTACCAGTGTTTTGAACTCTGCATTTGATAGGTTTTCTATCTCCTCATTGCTTAGCTCTTTTTCTGGGGTTTTAATCTGTTCTTTCCTTTGGGCCATATTTCTTTGTCTTGGAGCACCTGTTGTGTTGTAAGGGGGCAGAGCCTTAAGTATTCTCCAGGGTGGGTCAACCCTCTTTGCTGCGTTGTGGCACTGGGTGTGGGGGTGGGGTCAGAGAAGGATCAATGCCTCTCTAGTCTCACTTTCTAATGAACTCATCTATGTGATTGGGAGTTCCTCCTGCCAAGGCACCCCCTGCAGTATTTTGCAGCTAGTTTTGAGTCTTTAGTTTCCCAGTGAGCCATTCCCGCATTACCCTCGCAGTCTGCTGCCTTGCCCCGTGTCCTCTCTGCCCAGTCTCGTCTCTGCCCCTCCTACCAGTCTGGGTGAATGTTTCTTTAACTCCTTGGTAGTTGGAGTTCCACGTAGTTTGACTTTCTGGCACTTCTGGTTGTTTATTTTTCTTAAATGGGTTGTTATCCTTCTTTTGGTTGTGCAAGGAAGTGAAGCATTTCTACCAATGCCTCCATCTTGGCTGGAACTCTCAATGGGAAATTTTAAAGCAGGAGATTTCAGGAGGCACCTGTACACTTATAATCTGGTTTTGCTTACAATTCAGGATATAAAGAGTATCTAAGAGAAATTACAGTCAACACAATATTTTTCTTCAAATTAGAAATTATGTCTTTTATTGCTTTACCTGATATGTCTTAGTTTTTAAATTTGATACATAATTGGTGAATTCATGTTATGTGGTTAAGAAATACTTTTTCGTATAAATACTGATCAAGTATTTCCAGAGTACTTCTGTTGTCACTTTTAGTTGGGTAACCTCGAGCAAGTTACTAAACTCTTGCTAACCCTCAGTTTTCTCATGTGTAAATTGGCCTTAATAACAGAGTCTACACTGCAGAAATTTTTCTAAAAATAAGTTCGCTGGACTAAAAGAATGAAAAACACTTAGCACCATGCCTACTATATGGTAGCCAGTGCTACGTCTCCACTCTTTTTCTTATACCTCCTCCTTCTTCATCTTTGATAAAAAGGAACAGGGAAGAGGGTACTTTTTTGCTGTTTCACTTATTCATCAAATACATGAATTAAGGAACTAATGTTTTTCCTGTTTTCAAATACTTTTCTATCCAAATGCTCCTGAGAACTTTCATGAATTTCTTTGCTTTTTAATTTGTCCACACATAGCCACATTGTTTGTACCTAATTATGTGATACCCACCCCCCCAAACACATACATAAAACTAACCATTATTTATCTAGGGTTAACAACTGGAATAAAGGATATAATGTTGAGTAGGAAAGAAAAAGAAACTCGGAGTTAGTGACCCTACGCATGACTGTAACTATAAACACCTCCACAAGATAGATGTCATTAGGAGGGAAGATGTGAATATTGACATAATTAATGGTAAACATTATCTGTTATTTTTCTATAGCTGTGGGTTTTGTCTAAAACCACAATAGCTTCTTTTCTTTTCTTTTTTTCATTTAGAGCAGGTGTCAGCAAACTATAGCCCACAAGCTAAATCTGGCCCACTGCCTGTTTTTGTAAATAAAATTTTATTGAACATAGCCACCTCATTTCATTCTCGTTATTGTCTATGGCTGCTTTTTGCCATAATGGCAAAGTGAGTTCTTGTAACAACACCGTATGGATCACAAAGCCTAAAATGTTTACTATCTGGCCCTTTACAGAAAGAGTTAGCTGACTCCTGATTTAGAGGAATGACTCTGTATGTGCAGAAAATTATTATTTCTTTAACCTTTAGGGCAAACTATGCCTACTATGCAAACTTCACTCTTAGCCAAAAGACAGTCCGGAGAGAGAAAAAAGCCCGTTACCAAACAGCAATTGCGGTCCTGCTGCCGACTGCAAAATTCCAAAGGCAAAGATTTGGTGAGAAAGGAAAAGAGTCTTTATTCAAAGATTTCACAATTTTGGAAAAACAGCTTTCCAGATTCATTAGTCACTTAAGCCCATCAATTAGGGCTAAACTCACCTGAGTTCTCATCATTCCCCCTATTAGTTTTAATTAGCTTATTTTTAAGGGGTTAGTTTGTAAACTAAAACAACATAAGACACAAAAGCTACACAATTTCGGAAGAATGTCAGGCTTCTGCCTCACAGCTCATCCCCTCTAGAACATCCAAAGAAAAATAACCCTGCCACCCTCTGCCAGGCCAGCCCAATCCTAGGCTGCATCCAGAGTTTCTTCTCCCATCCCAAATCCATCCAAATCCCTGTCCTTTGGGAAATGCAGGCAGCTGCACCGCAATCATCCAGGCATCCACAGGGAAAAAGAGAGAGAGCTAGCGAGCCAGCCTGAGAGCCCTTCTTTAACTTTAAATCTTCTAGCCTGTAACTCCGTGCGCTCTGGAGGCTTTCAGCTTCTCCGCTGATCCCACCCTAGACTGTTTACTGTTGCCTCTGGCAACCTCCGCCTGTGGTCCCTTTCTACTCCTGCAGCCTCTTTCTACTCCTGCGCAGTGACCTGATCAGATCTCTCTGTATTAAGCCCACACCTTTTCTTCCTTCCATTTTGTTGTCTGGTGGTTTCAGGCTTATCATGCCCTTGACCTTTAAGTAGCCCGATTCTCAATGACAGTATTATATGCTGTTGCTTGCTACACTTAATAAATGACAATGTGTCTGTGGCAAAGTTTGTTCTTATGGAAGGGCCAGGAGTTCTGCAACTATTAGACAATCATGTCACAACATCAAAGGGCCTTTTCTAGAGCCTCAGGAGAGACGCAAGACTCCCTTCCTTGATTTTGGAACAGTCCTCCTCACTCTTAGATCTAAAATCTGTACTCATGACCATAAACTTTCCTTATGCAATTGGTTAGTATGAAGTTCAACAAATAGAATATGCTATTTGCCATGAAATTGGCAAATAATGAAATCCAATTGGATAGTCTTGCTTGAAATGTTGCTTTCTGGACTTGTGCTTAGTGGTGTGGTCAACTGAATCAATCATATCTCGTACTCCTCTTGGAAATTTAGTGATAAATAAAGGGTAAGTAAGAAGTATTCAAGCTCTCAGTTTGATAGCTTCCGAGTGACTAGCTACTAGATGCAGTGGGATTATAAAAACGGATTTGAGGTTGCTTCGGTTTATCAAAAAGCTGTGAACTGTCCTTGAAACACTGGATTTTAATTGCGTATAATGCCTATGAAAAGTGAATTTGATATTTTCTCTTTCTCATGCAAGTAACAATGTTTTGTGTGTGTGTACGTATATATACATATTCTGGGGAAACTAACCTACTGGATTGCTGGAAGTGCTGCATCTCACTTTATGAACCCCGAAGTAACGGCTCTGCAAGAGGTGCATGTAGGAGCCTGCTATTGACTGTGAAGACATTCTGTGTCGGTTGACTGTGAGCTGAAGTGTCATTTTCCCTCTCATCCTGGCACCTGGATAATATTAAATTTGAACCTTTGATTTGATTGATACATCTCAGCAGCAGGACATTTAGACATTTATGTCATAAAACCAAAATGAAATATTTTATATCACTGAACACGACCCTGCAAGGTACAGTACTTAAAGTCAAATGAAGTTAGCATCAATTTTACAGTTATTTCAAAAGCATACATCAGGCACACACGTGCACAGAAACACATAAACCCGCCATAGAAATGCTCCCCTCTTTTTGTTTTGGAGTGACATTTAGTAAAAACATAAAGTTTACCTAAAGAAGCTGAGGTAGCAGCTTTAAATGCAATAAACAGGGACCTACTTACGTATGCAAAACAGGCACTCACAGGTGCAAGAAAGGTAATTGCTGGTGCAAAATATGCCGTTACCTGTTTTACATGCACAACTGCCTGATCTGTAAGGGCAACTAGCTGATTTTTTCTTCTTCTGCATAATTTTTATGCACAAATTAGTTGCTTTGGAAAATTTGGCACCAAGGTTTCTCTGTTCTTGGACCTGAAATATATTATGTATAGAAGACAATAGATGCAGTGAAATGCACTTGATATCTGTTTTTATTTGTAAAATCTAAACCACAGAAAGGCTTTTATGGAATCTCCCCCCGCCATAACAGGTTTTTCTTTTTTCAAGTACAGTGTGTTTCATTAGTGCTTTAAAATCTGCTGAAGCTAGGCGGCAGCTTGCCTGCCTATTAGTTTAACTGAAGGCCCATCACAGCAATGCATTATGCATTGTCTTGGGAACAATTAAGACATGCCATCCCCACAAAGCAGTTTTTAAGTGGGCAAGACATATTTAATGGAAGGATTTTTGGCACCCAGAATGAAAATGCAATGAAAACTATAGGGGATATGTACTTACCCTAACACTGAACAGGTTCCTTATCCTTTAAATGTACGCTCTTGGGGACGTAGTATCCCGTGTGTACATGCTAAGTGCTGCTAATGAAACGTTGATCATCTATGGCCGCCTAAGCAGAAGAGTGTAATCTGTGGCCAGCTAAAGGGCACCATTAACAACAGCAATAATGCAAATTTCACATGCACATAATTATTGATCTCCTTAGTAAAAAAGCTTATGAATAATATCTATATTTAGGGAATCAGTCGTCAACAGCTTAGTAATTGATGGATTTAGACAGGTCAGACAATGTCAGTTTTATGGCATCTAATCAATATAGACAATGTGTCAGGTGGCTTGAGAAATACCTTTATAATGTATAAAAAGGACCAAATTCAGTATTGCCTTTCCTTTCTTAATATGATACACATGTTTCTAAAGCAAGGGTGTTTTTTTATTAATTCTATTGTAAGCATTAACAAGGCAAATTAAAACACAATGTGTGTACGGTTCAGCCATCCCACTCCCAATATCCTATATATTAAAATAAAAGTATCAACATCAGTGGAAAATGAATATGTCACTCTATATGTTTTTCAACATTGAAATTTGGGAGCAGACTATTTGAGGCCACTGACAACTCCATTTAATACAACTAGCTGAAGTTTCTCTAGTTAACTAAAGCTCTGTATTAAACCTGAATTCCCACTATAAGAGTCATTGTCATAGGGAACAGAATCAGTGCTAGGTCTCAGGAGGCAGTGACATCCAGATGCTGTGGTTGTGTTTCTTCCTAAGAGGTGTACAATAAAGTGTATAAAGTGTTATGTACGACTTCTCACTTGTAGTTTTTATTTAGTTTTTTTTTGTTAAATAGGTCACAGGTGAGGTCCAGGATACAAATGTAATTTCTGTGTGAAATAGCTTAGTTAACTTCATTGTCTCCCTTGAAACAACTTGGTCTGTTTCTTTAGTCTTAGTAACCAACAGATATACTTAGAAATGTTCTTTCTAAGGAATCAACACATGAATGAAAGTATGTAAAAATAACATAGGGAGGAAGGGAAAGAAAGAAAGAAGGAAGACTCTTTGGAAATTGTTGGACAATATTTTTTCCATTTTGTATGAGAATATTTTTCAGTGTGGAAAGTAATCTTCTAAAAGGATTGTGTTTCTGAAAGTAAAAGATGTCCAAATGCCATGTAAGGTATCTATTTTGAGAATAATTAGTATTTTTAAAAGAAAGGTAATTTTAGCATCTTGCTGTCAAATGTAAAGAACGCAACGGGCACCTTCACTGCTGAGCCAGTCTGCACAACAAAAAATCAGCAATGACCAATAAAAGAGTAAGCTATTTCTTGTTAATTCAAATTGACTATTCTGACCTTTACGAGATATGTCCATGGACATTTAAGCAGAAGTAAGTGTTACTGAGTTACCCAGTTTCAAACATGTGTGAACAAAAAGATATGCCATCAAATTCAATAGTCAATGAAGGGCAAAATAAAATGCAATAGTATTGTAACTGGAACACATATTTTTAGCTGAAATATGCATTTACTTTCACATACTATTTTGCAATGAAGGCAACTCTTTGTATGTAAATATAAACGTTATTTAATTTTTATAGCACACTATGACTCTCTAAGAAAAAAATTACAAGCTGAAGAAAATATTCTTTGTGGAGCCATGTACCCTAATTTTTTATTTGGAACACATGAACATCCTATATATACCTTTTACACAAAATACATATCCGGTATGAAAGGTAATGAGTTGTTTCATTACGTCAAAGGGCAACTGGAGATGATAGAGGAATAATACTAGCACTGAAGGAAGAAAAGAAGTGAAGCCCTTTACAAAAATGAGAACTAATCTGAGGGGGATCAATAGATGTTTGCATATAAAAATTACACCTACGTTGGAAAGTTCAATGAAAATACTGCTATCTGGAAATCAGTCAAGGAAAATGAACCCTTGAGAATAAAAGGCACAACATGGAGACTTAGATAAAGAGGTGCAAAATTCTTTCTGACAATACTGATTACAAGCCAATAAAACTAAAATAATTGACTCCAAAGGTACTGTTGGAACCTAGTTTGCTTCCTCCTCTACCCTTCCTTTCTCTACTCCTGTCTTCTCTTCCAGATCCCACTTCAAGTGCAATTTCAGGCCTCTCTCTCCTTTGTTCTGAGCTTGAACACTGACTGTTTGCCCAAGCTCAGAACAAAGCTTTGAAAGTTCTAAAACTATCGTGTCCCACTTTATTGTGTCTTTGAATAAGAAATCACTATTAGGGAGGAAAGCTGGCCTAGCCAGAGAGCCATCTCCAAAAGGAGAGGAGAGCCCATTCTTTTTTCAAAGTAATAAGGTAATTTAGAGAAAGAAGAAAGACTATTTTTAAAAAGAAAAAAAGAGCTCAGAGATATGTGATCTTCAGGCTTACACGCATGCATCACTTGTCGTGCTTCCATGGATTGGATACATTTTCCTTGGGTGTGGGCATGTGATAATGTCTTTTTTATTCAAGCCAAGGATCTCATAGAGGCCTTTTCCAGCTACTAGATAGGAATAATCTAAAGTACAAGCCACAGAAGTTAATGATAAAAGTTAATATTCAGAGAAAGTAAGAATGAGCTGTTATTGTAATTAGCATCAATCTGATGATACTTCAGTGGTACCTTGTTGTCTGGGAAGAGCAGTTTCAACTACAAAATTACTGGGGTTTCCCTGCTGTTAAGTCTCCTAGCACCTTTTACAATTGCCTAGGTTTTCAATAAAGTTCCTTGAAGAATCGAAAGATTGTGTCTTGCTCAGGCTTCTCCCCAAAGTATGTAGTTCAGCAGCTCAGTAAAAACTTGTTGAAATAAAACAAATATAGTTTATCAATAAACATTTATTGAACATACTGAACATCTGCTATGGAGAAGGTAGTCTGTGCTAGGGTTGGGGAAAAAGCACGCCATGGAAGGGTTTAATGTCTGAGTTGGTAGGCATCATTTAGGAGAGCTAAACACTAGCAGGAGACAGTATCTTCTGCCTATCAAATGGGATTGTTAGGCGGTACAGAAGCTACCGGGAGTTAGTCACCCCTCAGGGCCAGGCTGGATAAAGAATGGACTTGGATTATGTATTTGAAATTCTGTTTTTCTGATTAAGATGTTCAGTAGAGTATGTTCAATTCTATCACTTCTGAATTGATCTAGACTACTCCTAGTTGAAGTACAAACACGGTGTCCTCAAAAAGGATGGGTGGATTATATGCCTGTCTTGAGGAAGAAACCAGACACCATGAATCCTACTCAGTGAGGCAGATCTTTCAACTAGAACTGTGACCAGGTGAGGAGAGAGCCCAGCAAAGTAAGGTGTACAGACAACCAGGCAACAGTAACCCAGTCGGTATTACACAATCGCACCAAGACTTAAGTTCCACTGTTCAAAGTGGAGTTAGATAACTATTATAATATCTCAATTTTTATAAACTTTTAATTGAGTACTTAATATTCACTCACTCATTCATTCATCCAATTAATGTTTAACGATCCCTCTGGGGACCTAAGGAAGGAACAATATAAAATATATCATGTGCTACAATAGAAATGAATAAGTAAATGGGTATAGAAATAAAAGAGTGCGTAATTTTGCCTCGGGGAGGAACCCAGGGTTCTATAGAGGAAGTGACCTTTGAACTGATATTAACAGATGACAAGCTTTCACAAGAGGAGGGGAAAGGGCATTTCAGACAGCAATGAGTGAATGTTGAATTATTTAGTTTTGCACAGACTTCTCTACTGCTTACTAATTGAGTGGCTTAGTAGGGTTTTTGTAAAGAAAACTAAACATGTGACAATGTTGTGAGCCATTTACTGTTCCTAAACTTACCATTATTTGCTAGATAACATATGGGAAAAATCAGCCTACCTAAGGTTCAAAAGAAACTATGCTAAGATATCAAATATAAATGATAGATCTGACAGAAAAAAATTTATTTTACCGAAACAGACGTAAATGAGGAATACACTGAACAATTAAAGCTTTTATGTTGACCCCTTGGCATGGCCTCAATCGTGTCTTTGGATAGATTCATTGTTTCAATAGACATACTCTTACAATGGGAACTTCATCAACATTTGCTGAGATAATAGTGATTGGTAACAAAAATAAAGTTGATAATGACAATGATGATATTACATATAGTATCATTTTAGAATCTGTAACTTTCCTTCCTTTTGATTCCTTCTCATTTAAAGAAGATGGCTCAATTCCTGATGGATCAGCTGTCCTCAGATGAGTGAATTGTCAGGCCTTTCTTAGGATCCAAATCTACTCAACTAATCTAAATCCCCTCAGACACAAGTAGCCTTAGGTTTCTGAAGTTTGAGCTAATTGGGTTGTATTGTATATAAGTAATTCAGATGAGGTATTGTAAACAAGATTTTAGAGTTTACAGAGGATACTAAAACTGGAGGCTGAGCAAATAATGAGGAACGAAACAATCAGACTCAAAAGGATTTGGATTGTATAAGTAATTGGATCAGCAGATGGCAAACGCAGTTCAGTACAGGAAAATGTAAAATAGACTTGAAGCAAGAGAAACAAACTAGAGAATGTGTGCTAAATGGAACAATCATCCAGAACGCTGACCAGGAAATGGAAAGGAGGGGCTGTTATAAAACATAAATCATGGCAACTCAGCTTATGGCAAATGCTGTTGTTCAGAATCCTATCAGAAAGCATGTGCGTGCATCTCAACTGTGGTGGGAACTTATCTCACCCTGTGGGGACAAGCAGGATGCTCCAAATTTCTATCATTTCACCACTCAGGTTTGTTGAGGCGCCTTTCAAAAATTCGTAAGGTGTTACTTTTTCCAACACAGCTTTTTTCCCCTTTTGTTTAGGCTTATGTTCATTATTCTATAATTACCCTTCTCCGACATTGCTAGAAAGATTCAGAAGAATGTTTTCAGGATACTTTACTAATTACCCTATATTTCACCATGTCAGAAAATCCCTGGGAGGACCCACTTAAGGGTATCACTCTCCCCATTTGCCCCATTCCCTGAAGGTATAATGTACATTTTGCAGGGGCGGGAAATCAACTGTTTACTGCTGCAGAGTTATAGGCAGTGAGTTTAAAATTTTGTGTGTGTGTGTTTGTGTGTGTGTGTGCACAGAAGAATTACCTGGGCAGTTTGTTTTAAAAGGGAAATACCTAGACTCCTTTCCTACAGCCCAACTGAGAAGAGTCTGGCAATTCGCATCTCAAAGAAGCACCCCTGGAGATGCTGATGGAGGTCATCTTTGGGAGGCATTTTGAAAAACACTAGGTAGCTGAACAAAATAGTAGAAAGAACACCAATGCTAGTCTCTCCTCATCTAATGGAACGATTAACTTGAAAGTGATGCTGCTCCAGCCTCATGTTCTTTACCTAGAAAACAAACATAATATCTGCCCAGCATACCTGGCAGAGGAGCAAATGAAATAATTTCTGAAATCGTATTGCATGTAAATATAAACTTAAGGTAAAAAGTTTGCCATAATGCAGTGTGTACTATTGTGGTCCCACAATAACGTGCCTGTAAATGGATGATTGCGGCAGCCACCTCTACCCAGCCGGAGTTAGATTTTCCTTTTCATCTGTTGCCGCAGGAATTCTCACCCATAGTTGATCTCTGCAACCAAATAGGTACTGAAAGTAGTAGGTGTTTTCCTTTGTATACTTTTTAAAAGTGCTAACAGAAGGTCACTAACTGTGTCCCTATGGTTTTGTTACTCCCAGGGAGCAACATTTTGAATAGCAGTCTTCAGTGTATGAAGATTCAGTTGCATACACTATGGTCACTGATACTCAACTCCAGCTTTTGTTGTTGAGAATGACAATGACTTCCACTGGCCTGATAATCACTCTTTCATCATTTACTACTGAGGTCAGTGTCTCATCTGCAGCAAGGAAAACTGAAGTCTGTTTACAAATCATACTGAGTCCATTGAGCAAAATATCCTATGAAATCAACTGATCCCTAAGAATATGTAAAAACTATCCGCATTTTTTCCATAGTTCTTTACTTGTTGAAATTCTGTATCTAGGCAGCTTCATCTAGAGTGTGTCGGTGGCTGAATTAAACAATGATAAACCCCAAAAGAATATGAATCAGCTAACCCGAGGCACCCAAAGACACTGCTCCAGGACGAGAGTTACAACAAGCACATGGGAGGGCGAATGCACGGCTTCTTCAGTGCTTGACTTGGTACCATACTCCTCTTCTCTCTGGAACAGTCTGTGGATATGGCTACCATGTAATTAGCTGAGCAATACGTTAGGTGTTTAAAAATATTTTTCAGGTGCTTTTTTGTATTCAGGATAGATCTCAACACCAAAAATCAATCTCAATCAAAGCAGCAACTGAGTTTATCATAAATTAACATGAAAAGGTTTTCTACTGAGTAGATGGTTAATTACTATCTAATTTGAATATTTTTGCATATTAATGAGAAATGAATGAAAAGCATTTTTAGATTTTTAACTTCAGCTGAGAAACCCATGGAGATAATGGATCCTTTTTAAGAGGCATGTGATCTCTATTACTAAAGGAGATACTGATTTTTTTTTAATTTACTGACTTGTTTTAAGTTGATTAATGGATTAGTGTTTTGCCATTAATAAACTATATCCAAATGAAAGACAACTTCATTATTTGACTCTGTAGCCCCTAGCTGCCTGCCAGGTAAGAAAAATTAAAAAATAGATGAAGAGTTTGCTAAGGAAAAATGTAACCTTGCACAGTCCTTGTCTGGATGTAGACATTTGTATGTTTCTCAATGTGAATGAATTTTTATAACTCGTAGTTATTTTATAACATGAAGTTCTATGCATATTATTTACAAATGATATTTAGTTTTAGAATATACATATTGAACTGAAGTAGATGTATACTCTTAAAACTATTACTATATTCTCCAGTTTGACAAAGTGACTGACAATTGCCTCCGGCCTCAGAAATTACAGCCAAGAAGTTGAAAGTCACTGCTATAAAGTATCCTTGAAACCTTTTTTAGCATTGAAAACAAAGAATAATATTTCTATTATTTTATGCCTACTTAGGAAAAAATAATTTAAAAAACAAACTACTTAGCTTTTTCCAGTTTTCTTTTACCTTTACCTTTTATTTCATATTAAAACATCCTTATTTGATATATATTTTTAGGCTATGTGAAAGGTGAAAGTATTCCATTCCCTCTTTGTGAAGGATTTACCATTATCCAGTAATTCTATGCATTCAATTGGCTCTAGCCAGGATTTCTTGCAGACTAATGCAGAGCAGTCATGATGAATGAAATTAGATTTTCAGACTTTTGAAACAAAACACTTCATCCCAAATGGGTAACATAACAAGGTATTATTTCTTGCAGTCCACATTCAACTTTAAGGAATTGGCTATTTTAGTTGTGTTGTTACCACAGCAGCTCAACACCGATTTTGAAAAGCCTCAGATACACAGGAATGTTCTTGCAGACAAATTACTTGACACTGTATTTTACCAAGAAGAGTTGGGATTGGATTGAACTCATGGAACTTCAATTAAGAATATAGGCCTCAGAACATGATTCCAGAGTTCAAGAGATGCCTTTGGAATATTTAACTTAACAGAAGAGAACAAAGTAGAAAATAATTTTTTCTCTAGTCTGAAGAACACCTCCTTTACATTACAATAAAGTCCAAGAGCATGAGGTTGATCATACCTGAAAACAAAACTGCTTAGATGGATGCGATCATGGTCACTCTGAGGCCGGTTCACTATTCATCATGGTCAGGACCTTCTTTGCCAAGAAATGAGAAGATTTTTTTTACTAATACAAGGGTGATAGACTCTAAAAGTGGCATTGACAATACATCTGAAGAAAAGTCTGCAAAAGAGGCAAGTCATTTAAAAAAGAACTAAAAACCTTGATGTTTCCAATTGAGCCATATGCCAGGGTAACTCTCAGGATAAGAAATGAACTATATTTTATATGCACAAAGTAGGATTTCTTAACAAAATTATGAAATCAAGAGTGGCATTAGCATGAGCTGTCCACTCCCCCTCTCCTCCTTCTGGTCTCTTCCAGTCTCTTTTGCCAAAGAACTGAGAACGAATTTTTGAGAGCCAAGGATATGGAAAGGAAGACAAAATAAAGCTGGGAGAATTTTGGCGGAATTACATGCTTAACATACTGCACCATTTCTTTAATATATTTAAATAGTCCTGTGTCATCAGTTGGTGGCTTTACTTTTCGACAATTTGTGATATATTTTGCTTTTTCTTAATTAAGCTTCACATGCTGGAATTAATTACTTCTGGTAGTTGAAATCTGGTGGTCTAATGTTCAACTTCAGTTAATAGAGCTCAAAGTCTACATTACCTCTGAAATTACCAACTTTACCGAATTATATTTGTCTACCTATATCTTCCAGGTCATGAATATACAGGGCAGCTATAAGATCTGATTACTTTTCATGTGCAACTCGTAAGTTCATCTCACTATTTATAGACAAACATGGTTTATCATATGCAAGATCTCTATATTTTAGGATTGCATATAGAATATAAAGGGCATGTTTTTACCTCTGAAACGTTCAAAATAATTTTTTCCTAGCCATTACAATAAGGCTATATCAAAATTCCATTTTTAAAAAAGATAATGTGAAAATAATGTGCAGAAATTCAGTATGCTATATCTAGATATCATTATCCAAAATTAAATGTTCGAGGATTCTGAAAACTTTAGCATGATTAGGTCTAAGGCAAAAATCCACCTAGAAGTCCACAGTATGCATCTTAAATGGCCAGTTTTAGATAATAAAATGCACACATACTTATACATATATAATAAATTGTTCTCACATGCATTATAATGCACACAGGCAGGTATTATTCTCTTTGTTTTGCAGACAAATATATTATGGCTGGGTGATATTAATTGAGATTACCCTCTCAATAACTGATCTTCAGCTTGAGTTATCTGAATCCATAGCCTGAGCTACTTCCATTTATAGTGCAAGTAATCATTATAAAAGTGGACAAGGAGGAACTGGAGGCCAGAAAGTGGAAGCTGATCAAGTGAAAGAGGAAGCAGGACCTGTACTAACATCCCTTTGCCTCTCTCTACACATCGTTTCGTTCATTTTAACCAATTCTCTCCCGTGTCGTGGGTATTTATTTTATCTCATCTCATCTACCTAGGTAGCTGGATTACTAATGAATGTTAAAGCATATGAACCTGACTTAATTTCAGGACATAGTAGTTATATCCCTAATTAGGATGCGAAGATTCACCAACTAGTTGCACGTCTCTGGAAAGTCTACATTTGAAAACCAACATTGCCTGTGCTTGTTTCTCCTTCTCACTTACTTAGCTTCCTAAAACAGTACTTTACATACAGTAAGTAGTTCCATAGATTCTTCCAGCAGCCTCGAAGCAGGTACTACTCTGATCCTTATTTTACGAATGAGAAGAGAGAGGCTCCGAGAATTCAAGTGACTTCCCCAAGTGACCGAGCTAAGATTTGAAATCATGTCAGTTCAGCTCCAGAGCAGAGAGTCACTCCCCACTTTGGCAAATAGCTCTGTGCAACTCAGATTCAGTAAAACACATGGTCTAACGCTTCCTCACACATGAGCTGTGCCACCTGGGGCAAGATACCCAATTAGCCAAGTGTCAGCGCCCTTCCTATTTGTCAAATAGAAGTAGTGACCACAGAGGGTTTTTTTCTTTAAATTTTTTTGAGCATTAAGTAATATTATAAATGCAAAAAGTGCCATATTATGATTATCAGCATTGGGCTAAGGAGGGTAGCTTGATATAGTGAATATTCATATTGCATAGGCAGGGTAACCTGGGGTTAAAATAGGGTGCTTACAGGATTGTGGTTCTTTGGGAGTTAATCTTAAGGTTGAAGCCTTTACAGTGGAGGGATTTCGCATCCATTGGTTTGTCTTGCGAGTGTTGTGTTTCATCAATGCAGCTCTAACTTCCTATGAAAAGCAGAGCTTGTGACAAATGACTATGGTAAAATTTCAGTCAGAAACTGACATTTACTTTTGTTCATGAGAATATTTGAGCATCATTCTCTTATTTTCTGTCTTGGCAAGGAAGTCAAATTTGGGTGCAATGGAAATCTTTTCAACTGCATTCTTTTTTTCCGTATAATTTTACCATACTACTGAGAACATATGTATATATTTCTTGTCTCTTTTCTTTTCTTTTTTTTTAGTTTATTCACTGGGTTTCTTTAAATGTGTAACAATAGTATACACTGATGAAACTTGCCTCATTGAACCCAAATTCACTTTAGGTAATCCTGGGCCTGATCTTCAGAAACCAAATAATATTCAATAGAATTATCACTTTAGAGTTGTAAGGTTATAAATGCTTTCATATTTGCAAAGTGTTTTAGATTTCTGAAGAACCACATGTGGTGGGTCACTGTAAAGATTCATGTTAACCATAATTCACATTAATGTATTTTGTGTGGTCAGTATCATTTTCAACTGGAATGTGTATATATGACCTTTTTGGTTCTGCTCTGACTATTCCTATTTGGAGACAGAACTTCTAAAGAACTATGATTCTATTTTGCTAGTTTAAATTTTGCCCTTTTCATTTAAATACTTATTATCTACAGTTCATTTTATAGTGCAGTTACATGTCAGTGCAACATAAATACTTCCATAAACTTGTACTTTTTTTTGTGTATGGATATTTTGAAATCAAAATAATCAACAGTAAACACCACAACTACAGCTGCAGCTTTAAATATTTTATAATCCAATCAAATTGTTTGAGTAGTAATGCATTTAAATGTTGTTATGGAATCCCCTCCAGACTTTTTAAAATGGTTACTCTGTTCCTGGGTTTTCTATTTATCAAGTTCATAAGGGATGACATTTTTTAATAATAGAGCATCTGACTTTGCAAACAGTGTTTCTTTTTGTGTCTTAATATAATCTATAATTTTCTGGCTTAACTTTCAGAGGGACCCAACTACAAACTATACTTTTACTAATGAATCTATCTATCTATCTATCTATCTATCTATCTATCTATCTATCTATCTATCTATGTATTTATCTATCTATCTATGTCTGTGTGTTATTGCTGCTGTAATTAAAGTGACCTTAAGTGAGAAGTTTTATCTGAGTCATTTGGCATCTTTTCAGACATTTGGATGAAGAAGCAGTTTTACCTAAGGAGATAAGGTACCAGGCTGAAATTAAGTGTGAAAATATATTTATAAAAGACTCAAAGCAGAGGTCATCTATAATTAAGTATAATGTGATATTTTAGGCCAGGTATAGGTTCCTGATATAGTTTAAATTATTTTTAAATCTTACAGGCTAGAAAAAAGAATTGGGATAGAGCCCAATTATTGCTACTATTAGTAGAGCTAACACTAACTAAAGTCCTGCTATATGCTATGTGCTGGGCTAAAACAATTCATACAACCTATGTCACAATTTTATTAGGTTATTTTCATCTTTTCAGATGAGGAACTTAAGCCAAACAGTAAATGTTGGGATGTGAGTTTCTGAGCTCAGAGCCTCAAGTTTAATACATATAAATTTAACTAGTACACATTTATTTCATTGTACACATGTATTTAATGCAATTGATGGACTGAGGATGCTCATTTTCAGAAGCAAATATTCTTGAAGTCTTAAAACACTAATATTCAATAAAACAGACTTTTTTCAGTTGGAACTTTTTTCTTTTTAATGTATTAAATGTACCTAAAATGCTTAAACAATTTTGTGTTTGATATAAGACTGAGAGAACTAAATTGAGATTAACTGTTTTTGCTAGCATTTATATAGGCAAACCAATAACTCTTTTTGTGGTTACATTTTAACATGACTCATTCAACTAATGCTTTATTATATATTCACATATAAATATTATTAGGCACCATTAAAAGATACTTTTATCTTTAAACTAAAATTTGATGTAGAAACAATATTTTAAGAAAAATGTGTAAGAGAAAATAACAAGGGTTTGCACACTGGTTCTTACTAAAACGGCAAGATCACATAAAAATGTACTTTATAGTTTGTCTTGAAAAAATATACAGTTTGGTACCTAATATTCTAATTTGAAATTTAGATTCTAATTTTAAATTCACAAAATTTAAAAAGTAGGTACAACCTTTGAAAATATTTTTTTCCTAAAATACTTTGATCAGAATAAACATATGCCAAACAGGCAAAAACACTGGAAATATTTGGGTGCAATGTAATATGATCGAAGGGGACAGCAAAATGTTAAGGTACAGATATGCAGTCCAAGAGAAACATCCACCAACCCCTTCCCTTGTTCAACTTTATTTCCTTGTGATTTAGTGGGCAGAGACAGTTTCACCAGAATGGAACAAAGAGATATAAACATGTTGGCCTTGCTTTGTCAAATAAAGTAATTTGCTGATACAATCTTTGGACAATGAAATATTTGGACGATCCCTTTTTAAATGCATATTACGTGGTCAGCAATGTATTAAGCTCTTTTATAGAAAAAGCACTTAACCTTCTCACAATTGCTACACACTATCTATTTTCAACTATTTGAGTTTTTAAAACACATGAGGTTCAATGTCTTACCTAAGGTCACACAAATGGAAGTGAATGGTAGGGCCAAGACTGAATCCCAGGTCTCCCTACCCAATGTTCTAGCCACTTGAAGATGACCTTAGAATGTCTCTATGGGTAAATACATCCCTGCTCCCAACCCTCAACTCTCATTCTAAGAAATGTGTGTGGTTGAATTGTTTGCTATGAAGTTTTCAGTATACCAGAAGTTACTTGGCTGCTATAAAATATTACTGTAACAAAAGCTACTACTGTTTAGTCAAATTACTAATATCCAACTGAACCGTAAAGAACACTTAAAATGTACTGGCGTACATCAAGTGGGATTTTCTCATTGTTAGCAGCACTGGTCTAAGGAGGGCAGTTCTTCTCTGGTCCTAGATTGGGCTTTGCTCCTGCATTTAGGGGTCTCTTTTGTCCTCCGCATCTGCACTCCTCCTCATTCTGGTTCGTTACTTCACTCTGCCCTCAGCTTCAGTCTTTCCCATTGAAAAAATCCTTACACATAGAAGATGTCCTAGCCTATTAGCCCTCTGATGGACTCTAACCCAAACCCCAGGCAGTAATTAAGATTTTGTATGCAGGTATGTTTCTCTGTGAAACTTCTGGCTCCATATTGACCCAAATCCTTGAGTTTTAAGTATAATCTCAGATGTCTCACTTCTTTTGGTAATTTACATATTTTGTTAACTATAGACCTACACCAAAAACATAGTTTTGTTTTCACACAAAATTCAGACTATCTCTTTTGCTAGCTTCATCTTTATTTCTTCTATATATAACTAGCAAATTAACACCTGACTGAAAATTAGAATGAAACTATTTGATATGTGCTTAAGGTAAGACATTATTAATATACAATACCAGCATAGTCTTCTCTTTATTTTTAATATAAATCTAGCCTTTTAAAAATTATTTTTAAGATTTTATTTATTTTAGAGAGAGGGGAAGGGAAGAAGAAAGAGAGGGAGAGAAACATCAATATGGTCATTGATTGGTTGCCTCTTGCAAACTCCCAACTGAGGACCTGGCCCGCAACCCAGGCATGTGCCCCAACTGAGAATAGAACCAGTGACCCTTCACTCTGTAAGACAATGTCCAACCCAGTAAGCACACCAGTCAGGGCTAAATTCAGCCTTTTTAGATCCTAGTAAAATGCCTTATATGAGTTTGTTTATATATTCAGCAAATATTTACCAAGGGCCTTGTAATGTGCCAAACACTCTTCCAGGAAAGCAGGTATCTGAAGTCTGTCCAGAAGGTATCCAGCCATGTAATATAAAAAGGGGACATTTATTAAAGTAGATACAAGATACAAGAAATGCTGTACACAGGACAATGATGCCTACCCTTCAAAGTAGGCAGCAACTTGGGACCTCACACAGTTCTCCCAATCGCCATCAGCTGCCCAGTCATATTTTCCTGAATCTCATCAATGGTCTGAAATATCTTCCTTTTCAAAGCTGTTTTAGTTTCGGAAAGAGCCAGAAGTTACAGGGCAACAAATCTGAGCTACAGGGGGTTAAGTCACCTAGGTGATTTGATGTTTTGACAAAAAATTCTTCATGAAATGTGATACATGAGTATGCATGTTGTTGTAATGAAGTTGCCAGTCACCAGTTGCCCATAGCTGTGGCCTTCTGATTCAGCTGAATAGTTTCTGCAGGGGAATATTCAAACTTAACACAAAATCTGATGCAGATTCATTGTTCTACTTGCTCAGTCATTTTGAATGCGATGGCCACACAGTACACATGCTCACTCAATGGCATGTATTGCCCCCACTGACTAGTACAGTGAAATTTGTCATTGCTCACGCATGCGCATTCCAGTTCACTCTCCTTGGCTGCCAGGTTATGTCGATGCTGTGCAAACCATTTTCATTATATTAACAATGGCTGGACTCTTTCTGGACAGACCTCCTCGTATGTCCTGAATCACTGTACACCTAGCAAGTAGCAATACATCTTATTAATTGTGGCTCTCCAAGAAAGGGGTATAAGGTTTAGTGTTTCACAAATGTGTTTGATGACAAAAGTATTTTATTATATATATTTTTCTCATAACATCTCTAAGGACAAGTGTTGGATGAGACCTGGGAAATCTGCTTGGGGAACTCTGAAACACAGGACCACAAAAACTATACTGCATATGATCAAGAATGTCTCCAAGGATCTTAAAGCAAACTGTTGCTCATATTACATGACCTAATATTCACATGAAATAATTGTTGTGAGTTAAGGAGATACCATTTGTTTCATATTTTTCTGATGAGGAAACTGAGACATAGAAAATTCCAAGTAGATTTCCCAAGGTTTCTTGCTGAAAAATGTTAAAAGACAAAAAATAAATAGAAAACAAGCAAAAAGAATCCAGGTTTGTCTGACCAATCTGACAGGCATTCCCTCACACTGTCCACTTTTCAGCCGTGTTGACTGGGTATTCAGGGCGGAGAAATAGTGCTAGTCTACACCTTCCCTGTTCCTGGGTCATAACAGACTTAGATCAAAACTGAGTTTAATCTCAACATTCAATTAGCTCTTGAGGCGTAAGAGGATGACATCTCCTGGGGAAATTTCCAATGAGTTTAATTACAGAACCACTCACCCTTGCCCACAGGGGAGGATTAGCGTTGGAACCTACAAAGGATTTAACCACCAGCACCCCAACTGCCAAGTGGTGTTTTTTATGTGTTGGGTTTGGTGTGGGGGAGACACAGTTGAAATCATGTATGCTTTACCTTATTTAATCTCCACCCCCTGATCCCATAAGGTTGGTAATATTTAAACAAAACAGATTCAGAGAAGTTAAACAAATGAGCAAAAGTCAAATAGTAAACAGGGTAGCTAGGGATCAAATCCAGATCTGACTGATTGCAAAGCCCTTAGGCTTTTCGCTAACCATTTTGTCTCCAGAATCTACAGGAATAATCCCTGTTTAAATTTCTCCCAGGGGCATGAATGGATTGGGGTGTGAAAGTGCCATAAACATCCTTGTTCTACAAATGTACCTGTTTCCAAAGCTGAACACTGTGTTTTATTGTCATCATCCAGGACAAAAGAGAACAGGGGAGTCAGCGTCCCAGCAATTCTGGTGGAAGGCACCTAGACTCTGTCAAACGCCAGAGCTGACCTCCCTCCCTGTGAGCGGGAAGTCAGGATGGAGGGCGGGGATTTCTCTGGAGCTGCGACAGCCTGGCACGCAGGCAGCTCTGCAGGCTCAGCTAGGTGCTTGTTTTGTGGAAAGCTGAGACCAATGACGGGACCCCCATGGGACTGTTTTCTTCTACCCTCATCCAAGGGTTTAAGTACGACACTATGGGCTTCTTTTATATAGCAGGCTAATTATAAATGATTTAACACTGTAATCTGGAATAAAACTCTTCAGTTTTTGTAAATTGACCCTGGGGATAAAACATTTTCCTTTTCATTTCTAGAATATCAGTTATTATGGCTTATGGGATGAATAATTTTTACATTTCATGAAGCTTCTGAGAAGATCTGAACATAGATGATGGCAAAGATAGAATTCAAATGAAACTATTCAGGAGGTCAATAATTTAACACTTTCGGAAATTATGTAATATCAATTCTCACTGAGATCTGTAAGATAGATTTGTTCATTAAAAATCTATTAAGAGTAGGAAGAATTTATTAAACAAATTATTAATATTTCAGGGTACTGCTAAATAGCAAATTAAAACAAAGCTAAAATAGCACAGGAAAAATATATTTCATGATTAAAAATGAATTTCCACCTGACAGTGAGTTTTACCAAAGGCTAATTATTTCTCAAATATTTCAGTTTGGAATCTTAATCTTTTTTTTTTCATCATGGACTAAGCAGTAGTCTGTTTTTTTCTCCATTACTATTTTGACTCTTTTTAAGAAAGAAAAACACAAACACTCACATTGACTATATCTATGGGCTATTTTTCTTTATATATGTAAATCATACACATATGCAAATCATAGTGAGAATGAACACTTTTCTTCCTCTTGGCTACTATGTATGACCTTGATGACCTTCAGTTTGCCCTTGGTATTTTGGTTATAATAAGAGGTGTGCATTCTATATATATAAATAAGAAAATGTTTTCTAAAATGTCGACCAAATGACAGTCTTAAGGTTTATGAGATGTTTGCTTTATACCAAATTGAAAGAGTTCAAACAACAAAGTTCGCTAGTATGGTTTTATCAAAAACTACTTTGAGAAACTACTTTTTAAATCTGATCAAATATTTGGCTCAATTAATTAAAAACTGTTGAGTGCAGTGGACAACACTTGGCTGAATTTTTAACAATGTGGTAGTGTGAAGGCATGTAAAGGGTTCATTAAAAGCTGGTCATTTGAATTCAAACATTTTGAGGCATTACTAATATATGCAGAAACAATGAAATTTATTTTTTTAATGCTTTCATTATCCATGTACACATACACACAGGTATCATCTCTCAAATATTTCTTGATCATATTTTATATAAAACACTGAGTTTCTTAGAGGATCATTAAAACAAGATTGTGACTATTTCAAAAAACTTACAGATTAGTCAAGAGGATAGGCAAACAATCACAGCAGCTGATTTCTGAATTTTGTCGGACAGATAGTTATAACGCACTGTAGAAAACAGTGTATGGCAAAAGTTGTGTCAATTTTAAGAGGCTCTTGAAGGATAAGAAGAATGTGGGTATGGTGAGATCAAGTCAGTAAAGACTATACAGTAGGGTGAAAGAAACAGCGTTTCATCCCAATGTGGACAATTACAGACGTAGAATTCTCGATGCAAGTTGTGAATTGGAGAGTGCGAATGGCTAGGTTTGGAGGGAATTCAGGATATCTGAAGCAGTCATAGTTGCTCCATTTAGGAAGCCCAGTGTTTGAGCAGAGGGGAGACGATGAGAAAAGCTTTCATAACAATTATTCTGGGATGGGGCAGAGGTTGAGTTGGAGTTGAGAGATGAGAGGCCATCGTGACCATCATTGGAAATGTTCAAACATAGGCTGGCGACAATTTTGCAGACATGTTAAAGAAGAACAGAGCATCAAACAGGGAGTGAACTGAATTTTAAAGTCCTTTCCAGCTATGATTTAGGGAAGGAGGATAGAGCACTGGGCTCAGGGTCCCCAGTTTGCATGCTGATTCTATTTCTAATCTGACCATGACCTTGGGCAAATTACTTAGTTTTGCAAGTACTCTAGGGTTTGCTCATCTGTAAAATAGGAATAATTTTAGAATTTATTTCATCATGTTAAGTGTGAGGTTTAAACAGTGTAGCATATATGAAGCCCTTAACACAGAGTTTCAAACAGTTAAGACCTAACAAATGTTTTCCTGTACTGTCATTCAATTTCTAGACATTAAGGTTTAAAATTATATTAATAGAAAGGGGCAAAAATAGGTTAGATAGGGAAAACCATGCTGCAGTAGGATTCACAGGATTTGGAAACTCACTTTATCATTAAATGTAGATCAAACTGGGGCAGAAGATAGGAGAAATGAACAAAAAATGAAAATGACAAGAATGCATAACTGTGAGTATTGGATTACTTCTATTCAAAATTAGAAAGGGAGATTTAAAAAAAAAGATTTCTCTGAATTTTCTTTTGGAATTGAGGAAGTTTTTAAAACTTAAATTTATGGATATATGTACATATCTAAAACTACATGTTGTATATAGTTTTTTAATTATTTGCTTCAAATATGAGCAAACAATCAGGCATTTTACTTTTTTCCCTCTGAGCTAAAAATCTCAGAAGTGATGCTTTCAACATGCCTGTAGGCGCTGAATGGGCATAGTTGGTACTTAGTGCAACAGCATAGACTAGTGGTAGGAAGGAAGATTGTAACCAGGGGGCCTGGACACTGCTTTTGACCACATCCAGGGCCCACTTCGGTTTTAGGCTGCAGTTACAACAAACGTATCCATAGCTATAGGAACTGACCGTTTGACCAAACAAAATCAGTTTAAGGAACAGTTATTTTAATAACATAAGACTTGTTCACTACTGACTGGGATATTTGTAAAATTCTTTTTGACTGCTGCAATAAGTAGCTTAACAGCTATGATCACACATTCGAATATTTGAAATGGTATTTCTTTTCCAGTTGAAAATTTTAACTATTTAAAGAAGTCATGCATTACAAATCTCTATTCGTTTTTAATTTGTATTACGGGAGATAATGGTGTCATTTCCTTGCACTAAATTTCCTTATCTAGATAGTGCTTTTAATATCAATCGCCAAACATTTGTGTGCACTGCAGATAACAGAAAGGAAAACAGAATTGACTGCGATCCTGCATTTAGAAGTTTAAAAATCAAACATATATACACCTTACACAACATGGACAAAAAAGTAAGTGCTACTTGAGCAGCATAAAGAGCCCTGAAAGCGCGGAGGAGGGAGGGATTAGTAAACTCCCTCAAGGCGGGAATGTCTGGAGGATTCAGTACTCAGGATGTGATCCGCACGTGGTAGACATTCAATAAACACTTAACAAATGAATGATCTATAACGAAATTTTCCCAAACTTTGTGGTTTAAAAAATTATTGTTTCATGATTTCTCATGGTCTCTGTGGGTTGAAATGCAGGAGGGGTTCAGCGAGGTGGTTGTGGCTCTCGGCCTCTCCTGGGGTTGCAGTCGGATGGTGGGTGGAGCCAGTACTAGACCTAGAGAAACGGCAGTCCATGCAGCTCAGAGCTGCCTAGACATCTCTCTCCTTATAGTCTCACAGCCTCAACATGGCTTCTACTTCGGGTGGGTGTAGGCTTCCTCACCGCATGGTGGCCTCTGTGCAATTGGGCTTGGCATAAACTTGAAAGAACAAGTATGGGCTTGACCAAAAAGATTGTCTGGTTTTCTTTTGTAAGATGACTCTAGTAGCACTTAGTTGTCTTTAACTGCATCCGAAACAATTCTGTTAGATTGCATTGTGACAGCAGTCATATCAGCATGCCTTTTAAAAACAACACCAAAATTGGTGAATTTTTGTGTAGCCATTTTAATATTGAAGAAGGAAGAAAATATGCAACATTTTGGTATATTGATAGTGATCAAACCGAGACATTAATTGAGAACAATCAACGTTATACCACATGAGAGATGATAGCCGACATACTCAAAATGTCCAGATCAATAAAGTTATTGGTGAAAATGAAAATGTGTCTTTTATTTTACAGAAAAAAACCATATGGACTTTTTGGCCAATCCAATATTTTAGTTAACAAAGCAGAAGCTTCATGACCTTTAATGACTTAGTGATAAAAAGTCAATAGCTTTACATCTGCCATAGTCTGTTAGTCCAAACAGTCACAAAGCTAGCCCATTGTAAAGGGAGGGCCCATGGACCTCATCTCTCTATGAGATCAGTGTCAAGTCACATTTAAGAAGAGCCTTTGGGAGGGAGATGTTGTGATTACCTGTGAAAAACAAAATCCCCACAGTAAATTTAATGTTAGTTTTTAAGACGTGTAATATAAGGTTCTTACATAACATTCCTTTTTTTCCTTTATTTTTTAGATGAACATGTCATGAAATCTTAAAAAAATTAGAAGTAGATTTGGAATCAAAAGACAATATAAATTATTTATGAATCCCTCAATTTCTACTCAGTTTTGTGTAGTGTTTCTCCTAAGTTTATATATTTTAATGTGTAAAGTCCCTATTTAGACTGTATCTATAAGACAGTGTGCTAAAAATCTGTAAATAAAACAACCTGTCTAATAAAGTCACTATAGTGACAGAAAAACTAATCTTTAAAATCAACTGTTGGGAATCGCATAACAAAGAACAAACAAACTGAAACAAACACACACAAACACACACAAGCAAACCAAGACAAAAACTTACCACATGTAGAATTTACTTTTCACTTGTTAACAAGTTTCTTTGATATGGCATAGAAGACAAAGTCTTATTTGGCAAAGAGTATGTCTCAGATTTGATTTTAGCAAAGTGTTGCACTAGGATTACAAATAAATAAGTTTTGTTTTACTTTACATGCAAGAATCTCTTGATTCCAAGAGCTTTGTAAGATATGTAAACTATTTTAGGACAATATGATACCACTTTGTGCACCAGAGGATCATAATTCACCGTTTTCCCTTTGTATATATACCAAGAGAAGGTAGAAACAATGAAAACCAACAGTAGCAACTGCCATACCCCTAATGAATGAAAGAAGGCATAGTGATAATTGTCTTCTGGCCACATGACCATGAAAGCCATTCAGTGGAAAATGTGAAATAACAAATATTTTAGTAATGTCTTCTGATTTCTGAAACTTACACCTCACAAAAGAAAATGTCAGATGCTGTATGCATACTATTATTTTTTTTTAATGAGAAAAAAAAGAGCTGGGTTTTCAAGGTGGCATCCATGATGCTTGTTTGATTATAAAAACTTGACCATTGAAATACCTACTTTTAACATTTTCTTTTAAAAAATTTAGTATCACACTTAAAGGTTTTTATCAATTATTATTTGATTAGAGTTTTAGGGTAGGGAAGCAGTCTGAAAAGGATATGCTTTTGCTCCAAGTTTACCTTTGTTATTATAGATGTGGAAAAAGAGGCTTATCAAAGGGAATATTCTGAAAATTGCATCTGAATGTAGACACAGGTAATAAACCACAAACTTTTATTTAAGTCATTATTAAAACATTTAAACACACACTATTGTTTAAGATATAATATTGCTAGTGGAGTCTGAAGGTTGTTGCTGAGAAACTGGGTGCTGATTTTATTTTTAAGAGGTTTTTTTCATTGTTGTTGTTGTTGTTATAAATATCTTATAGCATCACAAGAAATCATAGCTCAGCATTTATCTCTTTGGCTGCAAATACTTTTCCCAGTCATTCGTTTCCTTCATGTGTTCTGAGCTGCTACAGTCAGGCCTGGGAAAAATATTTTTCTCTTTTTCTTCAGTATTTCTTGCTTTGTTTTACTTACCTCAATAATTCTTTCTCTTTGTTCTACTTTACAAGGCATGGCCATTAAAAAAGTTCACAACTTATATTTTTTCTCTGAGGCTCAGAAAAGTTTCTCAGCATTTTCTCAAAGGCACATAGGTTACCTTATCACTTATGAAATTTAGGAGCAAACTCCATAATGTTTTAGCTGAAAATAAGGATCTGACTCTTTTCCCATGGCTTCTACAACATTCTAGGTAACAATGCTGGGTAGAGAGAATTGTGTAAAATAGAATTATAAGTAAAATATTTGTTCTGGTTCATTCTATTGGTAGTATCTTTCTTTGTCCCTTTAAGAGATATTAAATGCTTTGATTTTCAATATTAAAATTAATATTTTAAATATTAAAACTACTAATTTTAACAGAATGACAGGAAAAAAACCATGGTACAATCAATAAGGAAACCCATCCTGCCAGCACCTCTCCACCTAAAACACACGCACAGAGACATTTCTGAGCAGGCCCTAGACCTGGGTGCCCTGCAAAGTTCCCGGTCACACACTGGCATAAATGGTGTGTGCTCATGCCCAGGCTGGATGGGGGTGGTATGCTGGCCCAGGAGCAAGTAAAAAATAGTTTAGAAATGATTGTCTAACCCAGCACCAGCATTAGAAAAATACTCTTTGCAAAGGGAGTGGGCATGAGGGAAAAGGGAAAGGACAGGGCATGAGGTGGGAGGTGGTGTGGACAGCTAGTCCCAGCTATCTTCTCCCAGTGGCACCTGGCCTCCAACTGCCTATGGGAAGAAACAGTATGAATCTGCCTCAGAGGAACTGCACTAAGTCTGGGCCCCCCACCCTTAGGCCCATTGGCAGGGCTGGACATAGTCCTCACAGGCCCACAATTTAGCAGGTGTGTGTCTGTATGAAGGACCAGGCAGGAACCAGGGGTTCCAGATCCCACTTCTGAGCAGGGCAGGTGGTGGTTATAGTTCTGGACTTCCTCACCTGATCAGGGTGACACAGGCTTGAGCATAATCTTCTACCAGGTTCCTTGGATTCTTCACTAAGAGCCTAGGAATCCTCCACATTCTCCACCATGCCATCCCCTGCAGTGTCCAGCATGGCCTTGAACGACTCTGGGTGTCAAGTCTCTCACTGTGGGCAGATTCAGGGCTTCCATCATGGTGCCACAGAGCAGGACGATACCTGCGGCTCCACTGAACCTGGCTAGCATGGGAAACTCCGGGAGCCTGTAGTTGGCACTGGCAACATCACCAGGCCTACTAATGGGAAAGCATTCAAATTCTGATGAAGAAATTAAAGAAAAAGTCTGGTGGTGACATGTGAAGACACAGAAGGTGATACCACTGATGTCCTCCTTCCAGATACAGATCTAGTATACCTGGGGTCCCAGACTGGGCACCAAGAAGACATGGACGTTGCCCTAGTTGGTGAGACAGGATAGGCAGGTCTCTGCTTGGTTCTCATAGGACACACTGGCACACATGGCCAGCCTGGCACACATGGCACAGAACAGCCTTCATGGGCCTTCAGCTTGAACTTGGTCTCATCACTCACCTCTGGCAGTGTTCATGTCTCGAACTGCTACTTAGATGTAATGAGTAAGGGGTAACTGCCAGGCTTGTCTGGTGCCTACACCAAGTCCTGTGAGACTTTGTAGGGCTTGGGTGGCAGGTAGTTAAACACATGCAGTCTTGCAAGACTCACCTGGGGCTCTGACAGCAGGTGGTCAAGCATGCACCATCTGGCAAGGCGGACCTGGCATGTGGTGATTCAGCTATATCTCCTTGTCCAGCACTGCCAAGTCCTCTGATCATTCTGGCTGCCTCTCTCATCTCCTGAACCTATGCTGACAATGGAGCCCAAGTTGGTGTCTCCTGGTAGGTCCAAAATGGGCCACTTCTCCAAAGAACGTGTCAGCCAAGTAGAGGCAGCACACATCACCTGAGAGAGAACTGTCAGCCGTGCAGGGTCGATGCCATGCTGCACCTGCGTCATCTGCATGTTCTGGTGGCAAGCCCACTCTATCAGCTGTCCGTTGGCCTCCTGCAATGGACTGCTGTCATTAGCAGCCTGCTTCTTGCCCAAGACTTGGCTTTTGCAGATGTGCGAGAAAGATTAATGCAGAGACTTCTTGAGTGATGTTATCCAGGAAAGCAGCCCCTCTGTAGCCAGGGAGTCACTGGGATGAAGGGTGCACTTGGTCAGCACAGAGCTCTAGCACTGGTAGTCAAAGAGGCCAAAGCCGTGACTGACATCAGAGGCCACGAAGTTCTGCTCAGCGTGGACCATGTGGCAGTGAGAGCAGCTGGTGGTGGGCACTGAACCAGGCCTTGTGCAGGTGCTCAGTCTCGGGACTCTTACACACAATGCCCTCTCAGTTCTGAAGGATGTCCACGCTGGCTACATTGACACCTGCTCGGATGCATGTTGCTGTGCTGCATACTTGCAGAGTACCACCTTGTCCAAGCCAAGCTAGGGACTGTGTCTGTAGAAGTGGAAGTGGTCCACTTTGCATAATCAGGCTGTAGACCTCCTTGCAGCTGGTCTGGAAGAGGCCTGCATTGCTCAGCTTGTGGAGCAGCTGCAGCAACAGCCACAGCCACAGCCACAGCCGCAGCTGCAGCCCCAGCAGTGCCATGCCAGAGGCATTGCAGAGCTGCAATGTCGTCCTCGTGACTGGTCAGCAGCAGCCCTCACTATGATGGCTCCTAGGCCAAGTCTGGCCTGATAATGAGGTGCAGGAGGCTGGCTGAAGTCTCTGCTGTTAGCCAGAGGTCATGATGCAGGCCCACATCCTGGCAGGGATGTTGGTAAGAGCGGACCAGTAATCTGTCTTAATGCTGAACCCATACAGGAGAATAATTTTTCTAACCTGTAACCACACCATTTCTCAACAGATGACTTAGCACTCATATCCACACATGCTGGACACTCAGTGAGCAACTGGGCATATTCTTTATTTGAAATGGAAGCTAGGTATGAAGAAAGTTGGAGGAATCAGAGCATTATAGATGCTATCTGTACTGAGATGTCTCTTAGTTCTTACCAACAATATTGTTATATGAATATTGTGATTTCTTAGTCATTTGCTCATTAAATTAATGGTTGAGCAAGTGTAGCTAAAAATGCCTTCAATCATTTCTACCTTAATTGGAGAGTTTTGCAAATCATGGAGATACAATTTTAGAATCCCATTTAGTAAAGCTGGAAAAAAATGAAGGCAAACTGAAGGTTTTGGTTTTGCTTTTACATCTGGTAATACAACTAGAGCTTTTACAACCAAAGGAAAGAGATAACCACAGAAGAAAATTAGAACATTCCTAACATTTAGTAGCATAAGTGATTTTACATACATTTTCAAATTCACCTCAGCATTTCTGTAAAGAAGAAAGGGATAGATATTGTTATTTGTATTTTGTACCAAAGTCAGTAGCATTAAATTATTAATATAATGAGATCTTTTAAATGTTTATATATACAGTATATATACACATATATATGGTATATGTATATACATATATATGCATGTTATATATACATATGCACACACACATAATGAGAACAGCTTAGCTTTCCCAGTGTTTAAACTTTCTCTTCCTCATCAAGGGTTTCTTTAAAGGATGTCTTTTATGTAAGCATACCAGGATGTTCTGTTTCCCATCTCATCAATCATTTAGTTGTCATTTTTTGTTCTTGTTTCAACTGAGTAATGTTAAGGGATCGATGGTCCAGCACATAAACTGACCAGAGGGGCTGGAGATGACCCCGTGAGGCTCACAATGAAACCCTTCTTAATGACATTTCCCTAATGAACACGGCCTGCTGAAAAGCTGTTACTGAGTCAAGATTATGTCACCAAATGGGAGGTCTGAAATGACCCCCTAGTCCCTGCACCCCTGTCCCCACATACATACCATTTTTATGGCACAAAATTCTTGTATAGAGTTGACAACTGTCTTTTACTTAGGTTCCTAGACTTGGTCACTAACCTCACTGTTGAGTAAGTAAGAATACATCTGTTTTCCAAAAAAGCTCCCACTGAATTACAGAGGTACACTCTACCATATTTTGCCTTGTGTAATGTGCACTTTTCTGCACAAATTTTTGAGGGAAAAATAAGGATGTGCATTACACATGGGTAGTACCTGAAATCCCTTGTATCTGTTCTTGTGTTTTGTAATTATTTGTTACATAAAATTTATTGTACTATATGTTCAAAAAATAAATGCTAAAATTCCTTTATAACACAAAAAACAAGTATCTAAATATAAGTAATACAAAATTTAATTAAAAGTTAAAATGAAAGATTTTTTTTCCTGAAAGTCTGGGCCCAAAATGTGGGTGTGCATTATACACGGCAAAATAATCCATAAACATTAGTATTGCTCCCAAACTATGCCGAGTATGCAAAATAAATCATGAGTCACACAATATTTGCTCTAAAGTCATGTCTATCCTTCACATGAACAATTTTCAAAAATTATGCAGATTCATGAGTAACACTGATGCTAATTTTGAGAACTTTTCCTACCCTTTGAGACTATTCTTCCATATTAGGTTCAGGTCCTACCACGAACTCAACACAAAGCTTAAAGATGAACAAATGTAAATCAGGACAAGTGATTATTTTTGCAGTTAATATACTGAAAAGTTATAATGAAGCAAATATCATATTAGTTTTCTGAGTTAGAATCTTTGCTTTCTCATAAACACACACGTACATAGCCACACAGACATAGGTGCATGTGCACCCACTGTGCACACATGCCTTGCCTTCACTGAAAATGGACTGACATTCTGCATTCAGTAATTTTCTGGGCATCACCTAACAAATACTTTATCAACAGGAGTTTTAAAAGTATATCTTTTAGAATCTCTACTTATTCCCATCAGATTTCCTTTTGCATGGGTGCCTTTTTAATGGTCGGGATCGACATTAAGAAACACACCATCAGGTAGATGACAGCATTTGTTTTAGGGTTTTTTTTTTTTTTTAGCATCAAAACAGCCCAATTTTCTTTGTAATTTATTTTTGATATCACTGTCATTCCATTTTCTCCCTGCTGTCCTTTTGAAGTACATTTAAGTCTTTCTTAAAATATAGTAAGCCCTCTTCTAGAAAATGTCTGTTTTAGTTCCTTTGATTTATAATGCAAAGCTTTAGAAATACATCTCAACATGTTATTTGTTTTCATCAATGAAGCTTTATGTTGTGACACATTCTCAGAAGTTTGCTTTTTAGGGTAACTTCTAGACTATCAGATTTCTACTTAAAACTCATTACCTTCTGAGGGAGACAACTTCCATATATTAACTTTTCTTCATTTTATTATATTAGGAAGTATCATGAGCTCATTCTAGGTTCCAAAACTTATATATGTATATATTTAATGCATTAAGGAAAAAATACAATTTCAAACTAGAGGCTTGGGATGAATAAGAGATAGGGCATTGAAAGAATCAATGCCTGGTGTTAGCTGGTAACTGGGGCATGGACAGGCAATGTTGCGGAAAGACGTCTCATATCTAAAAGCAAGACCACTGATAACATTATGGAAATTATTGGATGGATACTGCTTTGGATGCTTCTCTATTCTTTTCTACTTAGTTCATATTGAGTCCAGTAGGAGAAGAGGTGTTGATTTTCTTGGGGAGCCCATCCATGATTTCTCCGAGACCGCCAGAACAGGTGCCAGGTAATGGTGGAGTTTGGATGCTGCTATCGCAAGGATTACGTCACTTGGTTACTTCCTTCCGAGTAATCCATTAGGCAATGTGTCTTACAAATCTCCTGTTAACAGGGGTAGTTTTAAAGAAAATAAGAAAAGAACTATGGGAGTAAATACGCTGTCCTAATTGACAGGTGTTTTGACCACTAAACCACTTTTAAATTCTCAAGATGATATATTTACATGTGTGTATATATAGTGTATGAATCCTCAATGCTGTGCTGCCTGCTAATTTAGTTCAATTTACAATCTTGGAAATGATTTCTTTCATTTCAAGATTCGAGTCATTACTGTGAATAATTAAAAAGCAGGGATCTATCTACCTTACTGGTAACTCTCTTTGGTCTTGAAATAATCCCATTTACTGGCACCGTTGTGGTCCTGCCTGACCCTTCACCCAATTTTCAGGCCCCTCTGCCAGCTCTCTGCCTCTTGTGGGTCTGCGCTGTAAGCACTCCCTCTCCTTGTTGAAATGTTTCCTGACAATGTAAGTGTAATATTAACTGTGCATGCTGCTCCTCACATGTTCCTCCTTTGTGCCAATTATGTATCTCGATTTAGTCTTTTGTGTCTATTTTTTCCTAATTTACACAGACTCTCCTCTCCAGAAAAACAGTATGTGCCACACCAGCTAGTGTCCTGTCTCAAAGTCTCTGCCTTGTCTCTCAAGGTTCAAGCTTAGCGCTAGACTTTGCCTTTGTCAACCTGCTTAGAAATTCCATGACATGCATTGTCAGTGTTATTTCCAGAAGATGCCCAATAAATATTTGCTGAATTAAAATATGTATTTCATTAAACTATAAGCTCCTTTGGGAAATGGATGATGCCTTAATGCAACTTCCAATGTATGTATGGTATTAGATATTTTAAAAACATATTTTTAATTCACAGATTGGTTGGATAAGCTGTTTAGCTTGAGCTTTTCTTTTTTAGAAAGGTCAGATTTCTAAATTGTTCAAACCCTTTGCCAGCCCTCTATTTCAGATTATAACTCCTCTAAGGGAGCGAGCTATTTCCCTACTGTGTCACTATCCAATTTCAGGTTTCTACAGGTTTTCTTCTGTACATCTGAGGGAGAAAAACATTTGTACAGTCTGCTTCTTTGTAGGAATAATCAGAAGGGCAATGATGGGGCATTTCTTAGTTTTTAAAAAAAAATGGAAGGGGAGGCTTTTAATTGTGCAGGAAATTTAATTAGATTTAGACTAATTAAATTCATTTTTATATTAACATGTTCACAAATATTATTGCATCTAGTTAGATTTCATTCTTCTAGCCTTACCGAACAATATTCAGTAGTAGTTTTAGATTACAATAAGTTCATTATGAAGATAAGGTGGAATTAGTGTAGGAAGCTCAGCTGGTTGAAGGGGTCTGTACTTTAATTACTGCAGAGGGTGTGCATATTAATTACAACACAAGTGATATTTACTGTACCTCAGGAACATATGACAGGGTAAAGATACTGACAGCACCAGCTAATAAACTCAGTATGATAATGAGGAGAAAAGACCATAAAAATAGAAGGAAATAAAATTATTCATAAAGTATATTGATCCCAAAGTAAAGACATTAAGCTCTGATGAAGGGCAACAAAAGGGAAGCTCCTCACTTTATCAAACAAATAACCAAAGTAGAGAAATGTTAGCAAGGAGACAGATTGTCATTATACTGGTCACATGATCGCACTCCAGAGAGTACACAGCAGCCATAAAATGGGAGATTTTTAATAAATCAGCAGAAAGTCATACTGTCACCTGCAGGAACCGAGGTCACAGTGGCTAAGGACAGCTCCTTAGAGGAGAGAAGTCAGATATGCTGCAGTGCAAACTGGAAGGAACCACATGCACATGAAATCTGGTTAAGAGCCGCTGTCCCCTCTGGAAACATGAGGGGGCACCTAAATATGCTGTGAGAATTGCTCACAATAACAACCCAGCGGCCATCACCCCATTTTTCCTGTGGTTTGAGGTCACCAGCTATGATTTTGACCTGGCGAAGGGGAACAAATGGGAATGGATGGAATAATTTTTCCTAGGAAATGCTCGCAGTCCTCTCTAAAGTTATATGGCTCAAAGGAAAGTTCAGACTTTGTCCTGCTCTGAAGTAGTGTTTTTGTTTTTAGATAGGCCTTCTAAAACAATGGTCACTTGTTTTTACAATTGCTTACATTTTGAAACAAGCTTATTTTAGGAAAAAGAACAGCTAAAATGCTAATTCTTATTTTACATCAAATAATTAATATAGTCAGGTTTTGCTAAATATTTGTTATTTTGGAGGTCTTTGGCCAAAATCTGACCCAAATTGTACTCCTAGTTGACTTACCACGGGTAGAAAGTATGTTAGTTGCCTATTTACTTTAACACATGAAATAATGACATTGATCAAACTCTTCGAATTGCTTTAAGTTAATTTTCTGAGGAAAACTTTTTGTGTGGGTGTATGTATCAATAGTGATTTTAATACAATATAGGTAATATGTGATATATGCATACATTTGTATAGTGAACTTGAATCTATGTATAATAGACTATGCAGTTCCGGTTAAAATGTCTCTAAACAATAGTGAACCTAGAGAAAATGGAGAGAAGGGCATACCTACAGCAGTGCACAGTCTGGGCCTGCAACTGCAAGAGTCATCTAGAGAAAGAAAACAAAAGTACAAAATTATCATTTTGGTTGAAATCTATAAAATTGCAATTGAAGGGATTAGATATCAAATTACAGAATGAAATTACGAAAACATCTCACTTTGCAACTTGGGCTAGACAAAGAAATGCCAGTTCACTGAGATCCAAAGTATTTTAGCTCAGGTGTCCTGGAGAAGGGAAGACAGCACCTGACCCCATGGTGAAGTTGGGGGGAGGGGCCATGCCTCGTTTCATCTTTCTCCCTCTGCCCATTTCAGAGCTTTGCTCTACCCCTGATGCTGGCCTTTCTCTGCTTTTTGGTGAGGCTGAGAGGTTATTTCACTCACACTACGGAGGACTGATGCCAGGAATATTGTTAGCTTAAAAGAACAATGCTTTATATGAGCTCACATGCTGTCACATGACTATTCATGAAGTAGTTATGTATGAGAAGAAGGATCTACCTGAAATTACTAAAATATATGAAATAGTTATGAACATGACCTGCATGAAAGGCCAGGTACAATTGAACATGGGGAAAAGAGGTGGTAATTCGGGTTTTATAATTATTGCTGTTATGAACTGGGCTCTTTTCACAACTCTATATGTGATATTATGATGTTAAGACATGAAAGTTAGCCATGGCTGGTGTGGCTCAGCGGATTGAGTGCTGGACTACAAAGCAAAGGGTCACTGGTTCAATTCCCAGTCAGGGCACATGCCTGGGTTGCAGGTCAGGTCCCCAGTACAGGGTGCACGAGAGGCAACCACACACTGATGTTTCTTTCCCTCTCTTTGTTCCTCCCTTTCCCTCTCCCTAAAAATAAAAAAATAAAATCTTTTTTAAAAAGACGAGAAAGCTATAGGACTGTGTAGCATCTGAAACATGGCAGGTAGATATTTGATAAATATTTATGGAATGAATGAATAAGCAAATGATTGAGTGATTGAGAGAATTCACCTCAGGTGGTCTTTCATTAGTCCTTGAAAATTACTGGCAGTGTTTCTGTTGGACCAAGTGACCCGGGTGCTGTCTATAATACAGCGTTGGGCTTTTTGTGCCAGTATTTCCTAAGCTCAGTATCTCTATCATCTCCTGATATGTAAAAGCTGACCAGAGTGGATTATCACTGTAAAGTGGTTAAGCCCTTGTTACACTGAGTTTGGATGAACAGGATATAGGTGATAATGGAAGACCGATGCACATGTGTTGAAATCTGGAACATAAAGTCATCTATAGTTCACCTCTTGGAAGGTTGAAATAGTTTTATAATAAATATGAATAGCTTTAGCAGATTTTCAATTATCAAGACGATGGTGTATGTTTTTTGTCTAAAACTTCTGACACAGGAAACAAAAGAATAGTTTAGATACACAACAATTATATATATATATATATATATATATATATATTCCTCTGAAACAGATGGGAAATTCCAAGCCTATGACCCCTATTAATTAGATTGAGGCTAGGCCATTTATTTGAAGAATCAGAATAAAATAGACGGAAAATTAATTTTAAATTTAGTCGAATATAATTCTGACTTTCTGTAAGTGTTTTATGGGTTTCTGATATGAATTTACTTCTCTTTATCAAGGTTTGACATTTTTCCTCTTAGTATTTTTTTTCCTGGTCCCTCTCACAAAGTTCCTGCTGCCCCGTGACATTTTATTTGCCCTTAGTGTCTTCGCTTTCCTCATATATATTGCTTCAAATTCCCATAGTTCATTGTTCACTATTGTTTTTTATTTTCCTCCCATCTAATTTGATTTTGATCCTGATTTCTGCAAACTTTCTCCTTTCCATGTTTGAGTGTTAATGGCTAATTTTTGAACTTGACATTCTAGAACTGCTCTTTGCTTTTCTGTCAGAGTAAGACTGAGTTTTTCAGAAACTAGTTTGGGGGCATCCATTGATGTCTATTTGAAAGGGAGGGTGGCCCTAGGCTTTCTTCATTTATTTCTTCTGTGAATAATAAGGAGACAAGGAGCATTTGATGCAAATATTAAATAGACATGGAATCTGATGTTCAACATGTTTGTAGAAAGCAGACAATTTAGACATTCACATATCAGTGAGACAAAAAATGGATGGTATCCCTTGAAGGTTGGTGTAACTAGCCTGCATCATCAAGTTAAGGAAATTATTATTTTTACATTTAGAATAAATGTATGGACAATCTTTCCACACTGTTTGGTTACAGTTAAATATTTAAATTTAAACAAAATAAGTGACCTTTATAAATATGATATTAGATTTGCTCCAATATGCTCTGTAATCTCTACAGTTACAGAGAGCCACACAATTCTTGTGTTCCCACTGCAGAGAAAGTCCGATCTTTGCTACAGTGAAGCACAACTTACAGAATGTCCCCAAAGCACTTGAACCTTAGTGCAGAGTTTAATTCCTTTAAGTGCCTCAAGCTCCGAGTAATTTATATATTAAAGTTTTAGAATGTTAAGTTTTGGTTATAGACAAATTTATATGTGTTGATAATCAGAAAAAAAGTATTTCATGAAAATCTGAGGAAGAGTAAATAGATGATTAAAAACTGCAATATTATAATCAATTAAAGAGATGGATATGATTGTTTGTACCATGCTAGTTCTTGGACCTTGTAAATCTTCATAAATCTACCCCCTTTGTTCCCCCAAGTCATTTGTATATTCATTACATGGTTAAGCTTTCCTGTCTTAGGTTATGCACTCCAAAGAGTGTTTTAAAATAATAATTCATTGGGAAACCTCCAAAGTGCCTCATCAAATAACATTAATAGAAATAAAGAAACAGAAACGGCAGCCTCTGCTGGAGAATTTGCAGATCTCGGAGAGACTGTCCGCTTGATCAGTACCGCGAGGAACTATCGAGAAGGTGCAGTGCTTGGTGCTGGGTTTAACGATAACAAACACCCAAACAAAAATGTTTGATCTCATTTGGGAAAGATCATTTTTCTCAGTTACTTTTTCTGAAATGATCCCACCCTCTGTTCCATCGTTCCTGTTACAATTAGTCATTACCTACTGTTGCTTGTGATGTGTTGGCAGTCTCTAACTGCAATCTGTTGCTCTGTGACAGATCGATTCTTTTAGCCCACAGACTCATTCCTGAATTCAGCCAAAATGAAAAAAAATCTATATGTATGTATGTAAAAGTCTAAGTCACGTCGCTCTGGTTAATGTTGCAGATCATTCTTTGGAAAGGGGGCTCTTACCGAGACCATTAAGGAACTCTGCCTGTGAATAAAGGGAGTGAACACCATTGACTGGCCCACCCTCCAGCGGAACAGATTCAGGGTCCACATGTGTTGACTGTAGAACTGGAAGTGTGTTCGTTTACCATTGTCACTTTAAGGGGAAAATTTCAGAGGAATATTTCAGTTAGAGGCGTTGTTTCTGAGCCTACTGAAGAGAATTTGAAGAGATCCTGTTGTTTATATCCACACACATATAGATGTATACACACACCACTGAGTTTAAGTAATTCCAGTAAGATTCATATTGCTAGGGCTTTTCAGCAAAAGAAATTATAGTTTTGTTGCAATCAATTTAACAGTCAGAACTTTGCTGTAGCAAAATATATGCTTCGTAGCCCTTCAAAATTTACGCAGTTTGCACATATAGATATATGCTGTATATATTTTGAAGGGATACGTATGTTGAAATTTTTCCTCACTTAAAACCATGCTGCATAATTGATTGGAAGAGTTACTCTCGTCACAGCCTATTTTTACAGCAAAGCAGAGGCTATTTGAGATGCTTGTGGATTTTTTTTCTCCTTAAATGCTTTACTCTATTGCAAGGGAAAAAAAAGTAGTCATTATATAGCGAGATACTATTCACTGTTGGTTTGTTCTGAACAATGCTGAATTAAGTAACATTACTGCATGGCAAGATAAATATGTAAAAAATGATTTCTCTACTAGCTTCTGGTGTTACTGTCATCTGATTCAGTAGGACTGTCTTTGGTATACACACACACACACACACAGACACACACACATTGTCATTTTAAAAATATGCAGCCCCTTGAGTTTGCTACCTTATAGACTTACAGAGTAGTTGCTTCTCAACATTTTTATGCGTATAACAATGTCACCTCAATCGCAAGTCCAGGGCCACAAGAGCTGCCAAATTAAGAAATCGGTAGGCTGTCGAAGACAATATGCCCATTGAACCAAAAGGCAGATGTTTCACTGTGTTATACATTGATGCAACACCCCCAGTGTCTTCAAGTATAAACTAGCCACTGTCTTTGTTCCTTTTTCCACTTACAGTTTTTAATCGGGCCCCTTTGTATGACTCCTGAAAAACTGCCAGATTTCCTCACACTAAAAAATAAGACAAGGTGGTCATTCATGAGAAGTTGCTCTAACCACTTGAAAAATACTTAAAAAATTTTTTTTCAAGTTCAATTTGGGAGGATGCTATCTATAGTTATGATCATTATGCAACTTTACAAATAAATCCATGACAGCTGAAGCAGAACTTAAACAGTAAACCAATACAGGTATACCTTGTTTTATTGCACTTTGCTTTATTGCACTTTACGGAGGTTGTGTTTTGGGTTTTTTTTTTTTTTTTACAAATTGAAGGCAAGACCCTCCAAGAGCAAAAAGATTTTAATTTGCTTTATTACGGTGGTCTGGAACCATACCTGTAGTTTCTCTGAGGTATGCTTGTGTATGCAAGCCATACAAACTAGTAAATAGCATAGTCAGGATTAGGTTGCAAAATGCTTTAATTTCTAGTCTCATGGTGATCTTTTCCCCAACTTATAAATTTTTTGTAAATGAAATTTTTAAAATTTTATAGGACTAGAAAAATTTCTTAAGTGAATACACTAATCACTGGAACATTGCTTAAGATCAAAGTCTACTTTTAACATGACTTTTTGTACATAGACTCTAAAGACTTTATAAAATTATTCAGATTTTAAGAGATCAGGAAAAAACAGCAGAAAACACATAGAAACTAATTCAAACATATTCCTTTGTTCTGGTAAATTACTTCACATGCCCCTCTCTACCTCCTGTATGAGATTCTATAAAAGGAAATTCTTATTTTTTTTGCCCTCCTGCTGTACTTTATCCACGATTTAAAAATACTTTAGAAATATATTGCAATTGCGTGAGAAGTGGCATAAATAGGTTTGGTGATTAATATTTATTTGATCAACTGTGAGTGCAACAATATGACTTCTAATTTGAAACTACGCAAGCTTCCTTTTCATTTGCTATGTCACAGGCTGATCTCGGAAGGAGAATCTGTTAGGTGTACTTTTCCTTACTCCTTTTCCAACTTGAACCATTGAAACAGGGCTGGTGGGCATGTAGCGCTATTTCCAGGTGTGCCATATTGAAAACTGTAAAATGTGTGAGGCGATGGGGAAACTCTTAACCTCTAGGCCTCTGGGTGATTCCTGAGAGCTGGCCTATTGAAATGTGCCCAGGGTGTGTGTTTATTTGAAGGGGTGTGTGTGTGTGAGAGAGCATAATCTGTAGTATATAAATGTGCTCATACACTCTTTCTGTAAAAATGGCAGAGTGGCCATCAAGGTGACATCTCCCAATGTTAAGTAAAGATCTTGTTGTTTTCTCGTATTATTATTCCTATTGTTTTATTCCTATCCCCTGTCCTAGCGGTGCCTTTTGTGGCACTTCAGCTGTGATGAGATGGGCGGGTGAGCAGCTTCCTCCAGAATTGACGCCAGCTGGTTTGGAAGACTGGCAAACCTTCAACCCTCCCTCTACCCACCACGTTAGAGATTGACTTTATTATCTGCTGTAGCTCCATGCCACGTCCAGTCTCCAATGGCTCAGAATGCCAACATGTAACACACAGCCCTATTCACCATCACACTTATTTTGATTTATCCCTAACTTCAGGAATTGCCTTTTAAAAACAACTACAGAAAAAGTGAGGGTCATCCACTTCTAATGTTGGAAACCCTGTGATAATCTGTTCCATGCATTCAAATGAAAATATGACTTCTTGGCAGAGAATAGCATTATAATGTAAAATCCCATATGCTGTTATACAGTATGTTGCAATCTGTTTTACGGCTGCCTCTATTCTAACGAGTGAATACTGCCAATAAAGCAATTGAAGATAACACTAATTGCTTATTTCTGTGATCCATAATTTTTATGGCTGCCTTATAGCTCTTTCGTCAAATAGATGCTTTTTGGCCTTTAAGATCTAGAACTCATGCACGGTAGCAATTGAAACTTGTGCAAGCTAGCCTAAGAGACTTTTCTGTACTTGATGAATGGGAGATGGCAGAAAAATAATGGAAAGATATCAAAGAAAATAGAAATCTTAAATCTACTCTAACAGATAAACACTGGATTTTATCAATATTTAGGTAACTGTGAATAAAAACATAAATATCTGTCTGTGTATGAAACCCCAATAGGCTGTTAGGTCTTCTTCGGCTTCATGCATTCGGGGGCCTGTCAAATGCAAAGGTGACTGTGGAAGACTTGGGGGAATGTGAGCACAGCTAGTTGGAGATGAGTCTCTACGTTTGATTCTGGGCTTGGCCACATATTGACAATATGATGTATGATCTTGAGCCAGTGATTCAACTTTTCTGAGTTTAGACCTCTCTCAGAATTGCTGTGGTGACTAAATGGATGCAAACACACTTTGCTAACTGGAAAGCACTAGAGCCTTGCGGTGTTTGTGCTCGATCCCTGTTTGGGGCCATCGTGACATACCTTCTCATGAATAATTTGATAGAAACCCCAAATTACATAGATTTGTTCAAGAATTTATCTAGTCCTTTGCTCTCCAAAGTGTATTCCATAGGTCAGAGGCATTGGTACCACCTGGGAGCTTGGTGGAAATGCAGACCCCTTGGCCCCACGCAAGGCCTCCTGATAAGACTCTTCCTCTTATCAAAATCTCTATGTCATTAGAATGAACACTGAACATTGGGAAGCCCAGATCTAGGCTAACTTGCCTCATAGACGAGAAGGTTGAGATTCAGCAAGATGAAGCGATTCATAAGAGGTCACGTAGTGTGTTTAGTGCCAACACGAGAGCCTGGGTCTTCTGATCTTTAATTCACACTGTCTTCACCTTAAAATCTGGAAGGTGTAATTTTATTGTGTGACAGATTTTAGATTAACTACATAGGCTCAAAAATGGGCAACATCTTTGTAGCTTAAAATAGTATAAGTCAGAAAGGCCATCTGTCTCAGCTTTATTTGGTCAGATAGTGAAAATCAAAGCAAACAATCAATAGGTTGTATCACTGAGCTTAAATTATATATAAAAAGTGTCTAGAATACCCATAGATTTCTATTCATGAAGTTTCATGGATACATTCTCAAATTCTCAAATGGAAGAATTTAGCTTTTAAATTCAAAGTGCATGTGAAAAGATCACAGGGACCTAGTATTTCATTTTTCTATTTGCATCCAGCTTTCTAGCTATTATGATCTTTTCAGTAAGAAGAAAGAGATGATGCTTATGTAAAAATGTGTATTTATTTCTCCTATTCTGATGGAAATATACCATGTGCTATGCCCAAATGAGGTGCAAAAAGATTTTTAAAAATAGCTTAAAAGTGTTCACAATTCCCTGATAAGATATTCATCTATATATTTCTCTCTATATACTAGGACACTAGGGAAGCAGTTATGAACACTACATTAGTTTAATAATTATATGTACTATATACTATTACTATGCTATTAGACACACTGGCAATGTTTCTTATATTTATTAAGAGATGAGCACCGTAAGCTACGTATAAATTTTCATTTAATCTTTACCAAAATGCTATGGGCTGCTATTATTATTCTCATTTTACACGTGTAATGGTGTAAAGGTCAAGAAAAGAAGTTGTCCAAGGACACACAGCCAGCAAGATAAAACAGGAAGAGAAATTCAGGAATGAGGAGTTTAAGTGAACCTTCCAAATTAATGTTGCGATTTGGGAGTAAGACTTTTTGAGTCCTAATTCCTGAGGTTCTAATTTAATTAGATCTCTTCTCAAGATGTCAACTTCTACCACAATTTTGCGCAGTGAGGTTGGGTTGGTGGTGACCTTTTCTCCCTCGGGAACCAGGCACACAGAGGGGTGCAGCAGCAGGCATCCCGTACTCCTGGAGGAGTCTGCAGACGTGAAAGGAGGGAGCCTGGCACTGATCTCTCCATAGTCAGAATCTGCTTTCCCAATGCTGCTGAGTCTTGGTTCAACAGCTCTTTCTCTTCAGTGCTGAGATTGACAAATAAGGTTTGTAATAAAAATGCTAACATACTTGTGAATGAAAAGTACTTACTTTTCCTGCTTTCCTAACGCAGTCAGCTGCTCAAGCATTCGCAGAGAAAGGAGTAGTGAGAGAAGGAGGAGACAGCTACCTGAAATGGTTCTAGATACAGCTGAGGGTGTTGAATGATGGAAGGTGAGGAGCTGAAAACAAATGCTGGAGGGGAAAAGGAGCAAGAACAAGAGCGCGCTGGTACTAGTGATTGCAGAGACAGTATAAGTAACAGCAATTAATAAGCAATTGGCAAAGTGCTTGATCTGGAAAAGGAAAATACACACGCATACAAGCAAACTTGTGATGTTCACCCCCATTTGATATGACACATTCGGCTCCATGCTAATAGTCCATGTGTGGAATCTCGAAAGCTGTGTCTTGCCAAATGTTAACTGTTAGTATATGCTGAAACCTCATTATGAAAGGAATGTGATAAAAAATAAGGAATATTGCAACCAGCTGTAACCTATAGCATTCAAGTAATTCTCTTGCTGTAAGAGACAAACCCTGATTACTCAAGTCCAGCACTTTGTAATGCTTTATGGAGAGAAAAAAAAAGACAACAGTTTTCCTTGAACTTGTTTTTTTTCTTTAAACTTGATGACTAGATTCTACACTATCTTACAGTTCCAGATTTGACCTCCTGATTATTTTTAAATACTGCAGAAAAGATCAATTTAAATACCTTCAGCCTCCTCAACATGATGTCATTTGGATATATTGCAGTGTTATGATACTTATTTTATGTTATTTATGTGATTTTTTCAGAGAAAAAGAAAGAGTAGTAGATCATCTCTTAGATACAAAAAACGTAAACCTATCACAACAATCTGATTTCTTAGAAGAAAGCTCATGCAATGTGCAGTCTACTAAGATTAGAGAAAGAGAATGATTCCTCATTTTTCTTCAAGTCCTGGTTAATTTTTGAAACCTTTCTGCTTTACTTTAGAAATGGGACTCGGGCACTGCCTCCTTGTTGGGCTCTGATCAGCTCGATTTTTTAGGTGCTTTCATTTCACCTCTTTGTGAAATTGGCTGGTTTCCTAAAATTCTTCTCCCATTATAATTGAACACATTAAGAAGAGAGTAGGAAAAAAGAGAGATCTAATATGGGATTATTTTAGTACTGCATAAAACTCCATTGTCAGAAGAGCAAACACAGAAAAGTCTCTGCACACAGATGGCTAAAAAGTTAAAGCTGAGTAAGTGATCGGAGAGTGAGAAAGAGGAAAACAGGATCATATTATAGCCTATGTTCCTCTGTATTATTTTGTATGCAGGTTTTCGAATTTGAAATTCAAATAAGGCATATATGTGTATACATATAATTGAAAACAATTTTTTGATAAACAAGCAGACTAGATATCCAAACAAGAAGATGCTGCTCTGACCTCTCTTTCCACTTAATCACAGAAGCCCTAGCCTTACCTTACGTTACAGGGGTGGAATTATAGGGATTCACTGAAACAAATTTAACCCTTTTAACTTACCATCACGAAATGCTTTCAGCTTACATGCCATGAGGGTTCTGGGCAGGGCAGGGTGGAGGGGAGATAGGAAGGGTGCAGAGGGAAGGGTGTGAGGGAAGAGGAATAATAGAAACCTTTTAAATACATTGATGCGAAATGGAAAGCGATTCAGAAATGCAATGTAGTGGTGACCTCTCCTCTGGGCAGTTATGAAAAACAGCCTTGTTTTCTTTTCTAAAGAAATGCTGGCATGCTTGACTTTACTGAATCAGGAGAATTGTTTGGCAAATAGCAGTGATGGTGTGTGTCCTTGTCAGAACACCTGCTGTATTCTCCCAGCAAACACTGGGGCCACGGCGTCTCTCCTCTAATGACACCTCATCAATCCGCTCCTATCAATGTCCCAGCCATGGAGGTGGCTTCGAGTGCTCAGAAGCCTTAGAAAATGTCAACGTTTTGGGAGAAAAGGTCAGTCACAGCTTCCCCCCCACCTCCCCTGCCAAGCCACCATGGGCCTGGCGTTCATTATCCTAATTAAATCCAGCAGCTGAACATCTTCTTATCTGTAGGGGAGGAGAGCAGGGGCATGATGCAATAGGATTGATTTGCATATCCAAAGTTAATTAGTGCGGAGGAGCAGGTGTACAGTAATAATAATTATCACACATGACAATCACCTGTGACCACTTCCCCGCGCCCCTTCCGGGATTCAGCACAGTGATTGCTGGCTTGGTTTTTCCTTGCTTGATACCCATCCTGAGCTGTTTATGTCCTTGTGCCTCTCTTCACAAACCTGCTGTGAGTAGCTCGTCTGTTCCTTAACAGGCGCTGTATTTTTCTCTAAAGGTATATTTCCCCCTGTTTCTTTCAGAGGGAGGGACTATTGTAAGGCAGCTATTTTCAATTTTGTTTGCTGAAGTTGTCACATCCTAGCGGAGCCTGAGTGTTTATTTTTAGATTACATGTAAGTGGCTATGGAAAAAAAAAGTACTCGGATCATAATTTGAAAGTCCCACTTTGCATCATTTGAACATTTTATCTTGAGCATATGCTGGCAAATCACTGTGATCCAAAATAAACTTATTAGGCAGCAGACACATGAAACCAAGTGACAGTTTGATGTTTGCCATGAGACTGTCCCTGCCAGTTCGAAGAGGGCAGTGGGGCTGAATCCACAGCCTTAGCCCTCCCCGGCTGTGGACAAGGCAATAAAACACAGGCTGTTGATGCTCATTGGACACCAACCTGAAGAAAGTGAAGAAAGACTTCGGTGTGTTGTTTAGGGTCTGGCAGATCCTAGAGTAAACAAACAGACATTAAAATGATATACCAGTAGGAAGACTTCAAATTGTAGCCCCGGAGCAAATTCAGTGCAGCTCTCACGATGCCTTCGTCACAGAATACTTAGATGGATTACACTCTTCGGATTTCGCTTGCCCATAAATGCATAGGTTATACGTGTTTGAAAGTGTTTTCTCTGTCAAACGAGGGTAATTTTTTCAAATTAAGCCAAAAAACATGCCCTGGAAATAGGATGTGCTTTTACAGAAATGAATTATTGCTATAAGCTATGCAGGAGTTTAATGCTCACTATGTTAGGCTAATAAGTAGGTAAGAACCAAATATTAAATACAAAATAATTTTTGTGGGTCAAGGGGAGGCAGTAATGTTAAGTTAGCCATGAAACTGGGACTGTTTTTAATTTTTTTTTCATTCTGACGTTGGTCTGTTTCACTTTTATTTGTCAGGGTTCACTTTTGTCAGTCAAGTCAAGTATAACAGGTAGGCCTCTCTTTCACACAGCTTTAATGATAAGTGACAGAGATGGCAAAAGGCACTCAACCGCCTGCCGAATGCATTAAAAATTCAAAACTTTGCTTATCAGTCTTTTATTAAAACTTTCTGTAATTGTGCAAAATTATTTTCCCACTGGGTTAGCTTTCAATATGGAGTACAATTATATTTCTGACAAAAAAATAATTACAGTTAAAAAAACTACAAGAAAAAAGTGTTTATTTTTTAAAGCAAAAATACATCCATTTTACATGCATGAAGAGGCATTGCAATGAAAATTAAACAATTAGTGAACTAGAGCTCCAGTTTTGAACATTTAACTTTCAAAACAGACAGCTGGGTGGAAATTCAGCTTGTAGAAACTTAGAGAAATTATGGTTTAGGGTTAAAGACTTTCTAGTCCTTACCTATTTTTCAAGGAAATACGTTGGTGTTTTACATCTTTAATCTATTAATGTTAATGTAGCTAGAGTGGTGAATCTAAATTTCTTCCAACAGGATAAATATTAACTATAAGTAGCTATGTCTTGTGGAATTAGCTGTGGTTTTCTGTGTGACTGATGTCGTCTTAGTTGAAGATTTTTAATTCAAGAGCCGATCGCACTGGACAGTGGGCTATGCTTGTCTAGGTCAACATTTGAATAATTCCCAAACTTCCAATTTGCTCATCTTCACTTTTTTTAATCTAAAACCTCATCAAGTTTCTAGAAAAAGAATTGCCACGCGTAGAGTCCCCTAAGATGCAGAGATTAACGCATATTCATTTGGACATCTTTATTGTGTGCATCATGGGAGCTGGAATTCAAGGAGACATGGAAACACGAATTTACATTTCAACTAGAGGCTTTTGTAATCAGCTCAAGTTTCTGCAAAAAGCAACACCACTCCCCTTTCTTACATTCCACCCTGATTGTACATTCTTATTATAGAATACAAGGAACACCCATTGTGTATTTATTAAGCGCTCGCCTGATGTTAGGCAATTCCTCTTAAATCCAAACATGTACAAGTTTTGCTCAAGTCTCTGTTCTTGTTCTCGACCAGCTCACAATCTAGAAGAAGTAGACATGTGAAAAGGAAACTGCAAGTCTGTGTGGAAAGTGCCAGGCATTTTCTAAGTGGGAAGTGCAGGATCATAAATTGGTTGTGGGAAAATGCTGGAATGTCTATGTATATACATTTTTCAAATTTGTTATTTTAAATTTCACTTTTTTACTTAATATACATAACATAAGTATAAATAGGGAAACTAAAAATTTAAATTCAAAATTTAAATTGTCTTTAACATGGAATGTGTTTACATTTTTATCTCATGTCAATGTTTTCATAATACATGTGGGAACTAGCATCATATGGTAGTGTTCATACTGTGCATGAAAGGTTTGGAAACTTTCACTTCAGTCTTGGTTATTGTCCATAAATGAATAGTTAATCTTTAAACTATCTGGTAGTCTAAGTCTTATCTCTTCCTCTTTATTCCTTCTTCTCCTAAATAATAAGCATCTATTAAAAGATTACTGCAGACCAGGAACTTTTCTAAGCAATGTGTTAATCCACTAGATAGGTATAACAACCTTATGAGGGAGAGACTATAATCATTCCCATTTTATAAATGAAGAAACTGAAGCAAATACAGATTAAGTAACTTGTCCACGGGGCAAGCTAGAAGTCTGAAGGTTGGATTAGTGAATTTCTAAAATATGTTTTAATTCTAACTTTATTGACTTTCCTATGGTGTTTGTAAGAGCTCATTTAATAAGTCATTGAAATTTTATTGAGCATCTACTACATCCCAGATGTCCTGCTAGGTATGGATTAAACCAACCTGAAAGGAGGCTCAGAGTCTATTGGTAAGGTAGCCATGTAATCCTATAACTATGGAAACTCACAGGAGAAAGTATGAACTGGACAGAAAATGTCATAAAAAGGGATATTAACATGAACGCTAAAGTAGAGAATGACAGGTAAACAGCACAAGCCAAGGAATCAGAAGAACGAGGACTACATTAGCCAGAGAGCAAACGTGAAAGAGAACGGCGTGTTCGAGAAGTTGCAGGTGCTTCGGCGTGGTTAGATTCCGTGTTGTGTATGGGGCTGGAGGTGGGGAGTCCAGAAGTGAGACAGGAGCCAGATCCTGAGTAGTCTTATTTGTTGCTGTGGACTTTAGCTTGCAGTGGATGAGTAACTGAGGGACTTTAAGGGGTGGAATTATATGATCAGATGTACATTTTAAGGTTGTATTTATGACTCTGGTGTGGAGATTGGAGGGGAGGGGTGTGAGGCTGGGAGTCTAGCTTTAAGAGTATTGCAATTATCTTTTACTTCACTTATTCATTTATGCCATTCTATGTATCCATTCATTCATTTAACCTCCATTTTTTAGTGTGTGCCTACTATGTCCAGTCTATGTACTATGTGGTGTTTAAACTAAATTAGTGAAAAAGAAAGGCTAAAATCCTTGCCTTTGAAGAGCTGAAATTCTAACAGAGTTTAAGTATAAATATGAGGAAGGACTGGTTTATGTGGGCACAAATCCAAGAGGAGATGGATTTGTGAGAACTGCTAGGACCAGTGGTTAGCACTGAATCATGGATTCCTGAAAGAAGAGTTGAAATCCCATAGAGAATCAATCCTTGAATAACAGAAGGTGATCCCAGCAACTGAAAAGGGATTTCACTACTTGAGAAAGGTGGGAGAAGGTAATCAAACTGATTTCCTGGTTGCTGAAGGTGGAGCAGAGAGGAGTCGGTGGCCACTGGGAACATTCTTTGGGTGATCAGGATGATTCAGGAGACTGATGATTGTCACTTGCCTGCTACTAACTGCCTGACCTTTGACCCCAGAGGTTTTCCACAACAAAACTTCCTCTTGAAAGTTTTGATTTGATGTTTGGTGGAGGAATAAACGTAATGTTACTGGCAGCTATGATCATAGAAGGGACGTCCCCAAAACAGCAGGACATAGAGATTTAATACTGTCAATTTATATTTTCAGGCAGTATATAAAGCTCAAGCTCTTAATTAGAGTAAGAGTCAGTTCCATCTATTTCAAACTTTAGAGAATAATACATCAACTTTGTAAATGAAAAGACATAGCAAGTTTACATAGAGTTGAAATCACACTGAACAATTTGCAAATGAGTCTCAACATATAACAATGCTATTTTGTCACATGTCATCTTCCTTGACCTGCCAAGGTATATAAGATTTTGTAGAGATAACCAACAAAGAGAAGTTTGGTAAGGGGGTAGTTGGAATATCAGATCTTCAGGGCTCTTTCTAGCCTCGATGTTGACCCCTTTGAGGTAGACTTTGGGGCAGATTCTTGACTTTCGTGTGCCTGTCTGTCCATGGGAAGAAAGGCAATACTTGGCACCTGGACAAGGTTTGCGAAGTGCATTAAGAGTCTGAATTGAAAGGCTGTAACATCAAACATAAGTATACAGTGTTCTATTTTTATTGACAACATGAATAAGAAGCTGAAACATCCCTGAATAAGCATCTTTTCAGAAATGGGAAATGATTGGCAGAGGCCCAGCGGGCATGGATGTCACATATCTTGGCCCCGGTCATTGCAACTTCGCATCCGAGGGATAGCTTTGGAGCTGGCCTCAGATCCTCATCAACGTGAAGGCATGTGAGAGGGAGAGGGAGCAGAGCTCTCCTTTTCTACTGCGCCCTATGACATTCTGCTGAAGTAACTTTGACTCCCTGGGGCTGTTAGTACAAATTTAGAGAACACATCAGTCCTGGGGAGATGAGGGATAAAATGTTAACAACAGAGGAAGAAAGGGTCTTTGTTTCCTTTTCCTTTTCCTGGTGTATGGCTAAACAGGTTAAACACCTGTGAGAAGAGGGTGCTTTAGGGACACCCTCGTGCTGAAATTGTTCCTGGGTGTCTTGGAGATTGCACTCCTCTCCTTGTGCTGTGATTAATTGCCACTTCATCACTGGCGAGGCTGGCGGCGAGGAGCAGGGCCTTCACCTGCAGGTGTTGCCATGGCAAAGGACACTTAGAATAGATTCAGGCAACATTAAAAGGCAAAAGTGAAAATGTGAATAAGGGGGAAAGAGAAGCTTGATTTGAGGAGACACTTGCATGGATCGAATTGCCTCCCTCACAATAGCCATTGCCAAACTCAAGATCAACCTCATCTTTTCCCTCCTGGCTACTGAGCTCCTCTGAGTCCTGATAACCTGGCACAGAAACTGACGTTTTACAAAATTAAAAAAAATTAAATATAGAAAGATGTGTTTTTAACCAACTATAAAAAATATTTTGCTCCTAGGAGACATGGTTTGCTTTCTCAAACCAAACAGAATTAAGAAATTGTGAAAGGAGAATTACTTTATAGACTCTATAAAAAATTTCTTTTTCTCTATTCAAGAATCAGCTAGCAAAACAGCTCATTTAATCTGCTACTCTGGATTTTTCTCTCATTCCCACCTTCTTTACTGTCCATGTGGCTTCTCAAAGAAGCCAAGTCACATTTCTTTTGTGTCACTCAGAAAGACTTTGCCTTAACTTTCACTTGGCTTGCACATTGAATACAATTTTCTTTTTCTTCTTTACTTCTACATTTTTGCCTATTATTCAAAATAACCTAGTTTATTCACTAAGGTTTCCCAGAGCTTGAAGGTATTTATGGTCAGATCTCCCACAAGTCATTATCCTGTATGTTAGAAAACTGTATCTATATATCTATCTGTATATTTTAGGCATTTCCAGTTAATGCCAGTGACAGAGTTCCTTTTTTTTTTTACTTTGAATGCACTTTATCTCCATAGTGATGTTAATAATGATGACAAATATGCATTGGCTGCATAACTAGTCACATCAGAGTCCTTAGGGGCGAGATGTAGGGTTCAGGTGCTATCTCAAAGCCAGGCAGGGCTGAGGAATCATGTTGTGAAGGTTCAAGGGATGACTGGGAAGGCAGTACATATTCCATCATAGATATTCTGTACATATTGGTTTTCTAAATGTCTTAGGAGTTCTTGTAAAAGAAATGTGCCATGCCTCTAGCTGCTCTTCCCGGCAGTGCAGAGTGAAGTATGGGCCTTGGTCAGGTTGGGACGGGGCCCAGCATCTGTGGGAATCTTCTTTATGTACCTTCTGAATTGGTTGAGAAAGATCAGCTCACTCTTAGATGCTCTTTCTACTAGGAAACAGTTTTTTAAAAAGAGCGTGATGTTCCTTAAAATGGGGAAACTTGCCAATAACTCAGATGCGTACAGTGAGATTATATTGTTGGTGAGCAGTTGGGCTGGCAGAAGCATCATCTGGATATGTTGGAGTTACCACCTGTGTGCTTTCTGGTCCTTTGATTTTATTTCATTTTCCTGTTAAACTGAAGAAAAAGTTTCTTGACAACGAATCTTCTCTTATGTGATCTGGGGTCTGATAAACCTTGCTTGGCTGATCTCAAAAGTCAGTTCAAGTAAACAAAGGACCTTTCTCAAGAAAGGTCAGTGGAAGGTTGTCCTGCGACATCTGTTCTGAGCTAGAACCTGGAAAGGACTCCTAGGCTCCATGATGAGAAAGGGTCATTTAAATGGACCAAAAGTGGAAAGGGAAGAAAGATAAAAGAGGAGGGTGTGGCACTGAAATTCTTTTCTCCCGTATGGAGAGGTTAATGTAGTTTCTAAGTTTGTTATGGGCAAAGAAAATAGCCTCCAAAGTGAGTATTAATGTTAACGTGATTTGATGTTTGAAGGTCAGAATGATACAATTTGACAAACCTTTTTTTTTTTTGTTTAGATCTACTGTTCACTTGGAAAAAGTTATGTACAAAGATTGTCACAGACTTTCTGAATATTTTGATCAAATTTTGGTCTGGATATACTGTCTTTTTTAAAAGACTTTATTTATTCATCTTCAGAGAGAGGGGAAGGCAGGGAGAAAGAGATAGAGAGAAACAGCAGTGTGTGGTTGCCTCTTCTGCACCCTGACTGGGAATTAAACTGGTAACCTTTTGGTTCACAGGTCCCACTCAATCTGCTGAGTCACACCAACCAGGGCTGGACATACTGTCTTATCAACACATTATGTGTGAAACTGAGGCACAAGAGTGCATTACTTTCCAATGAAGTTCTCCTTTATTTCATACTCATACTATCTTATGGTGAGGCCCTGAAGTTCTTTGATGGGACAAAAAGAATTAACAACAAAGTTGAGTGAGCTACAGCCACTAACACCTAATTAAAATGATTTTGTGCCAGTTGCTTGTGTTGGGCTGGATCCACACATAATATAATTTTAATCCTGTTTATATATACCCTTGGGATAGATTTGAGATCAGCATTGCCATTTAAGTGAGGTTAATCAAGCATACTCTACGCAGCTTTATTTCTCCATCGTATGTGAAAGGTGACCACTGCTGATGGGTTGCCCAACTGGCCGCTCACTCTATTAACAAGAAAGACGTGGTTTTCAGTGTCTGATCATTAACCCAGCCTCAGCCCTGGTGACTCCTCCTGCCTAGTCCTTGGAATGGCGCAGCTGTTGTCAGTCACAGAGGAGAACTCTGGTTAGGAACCGCTTTGCTTGGCTGTGGTTACATGCCTCTACACAAGGGGAGGGGGAGGGAGAAAAAGGGAAAAAATACAACTCCCCTAAAAAGCAAACACCATTTTTCGTATGCCTGGCTCTGTTTATGTATATAAAATGGACATTATGGTGAAGTGAAAAAGACCCTCGTAAAAATCCTTCTTGAAAACTATTGTTGCTGACAGCCGTGACCTCTGTGAGTCTGCATGTTTACCCATAATTCATAATTAACAAAGACATTAGAACTGCCACATGAGAATTCTGGGCTTTATTTCTTTCTAACTGGGCAGTACTAATGCTGGAAGTGCTCCCAAATCAGTGATTTAACATTTCAGGAAATCTTGGAGAGGCAGCAGAAGCCTCCTTATATAGCTCATACGCTGGGACTTTGGTGATACAGATACGGCCGAGATAATTATTCAGTTCTCGTTATTGCTGTAGCTCTGCACCTGATCCCCGAGCCATTAGAGCACTCTGCAGGTTATTACAACTATCAAACATCAAGGTCTCTTTTCTAGTCTCTTGACTATGTGGTTATCATTTTACTTCTTTTAAATCCCCCATCTGCATAGAAAGCCTCTGTGTTTTTTACTGAGATCTGCTCACAGCCTTCCCCCACCCCCTTCTTTATTGCTCCCCAAATGGAGCCCTTTTCTTACCAGCACATTAGCATAAAAATATAAACCTCATGCTTCTCCACTTGTATTGTTTTTACACCCTCTCTCTTGTTTGATTTCCTCTCTGAGGCTGTGTGCACCTACACTTTAATTTGGGCAGCAAATGAGTCAGTGGAAGAGAATTCTCTTGAGCTCAAGGAGACCATCATAATATAATTTCAGATGATGGGAGTTGTCAGTGCCCATGTTTAACCTTCTGCTTAGTAGAGGGCCCTCTTGACTTTATTGTATGTTTCTATCTATTGCTGATTAGTTGGTACTATCTTAGATGGTACCGAAAAATAGCAAATTACAAGAGACTACAATGACCATTTGCAAAAGGGGGCTTCGTAATGTGAATGTATTTAATGACTCATTACTTTTAATCTCCTCACCAAAAACTACACCCTTTCTTGGAATTTAACATGAAAAGCCATCTTTCTGATGAAATATATTTTCAGTTTTGGTCACAATCTAATGGTATAATAAGTGTGCTTCTAATACTTTTTCTAGACAAACTATAACATAATGAAACCCAGACGGCTCTGAATATGCTGGTCACTGTGTCAGCTATCTAGAGGCAGGCAATCACTTATGATGTATAAAGATAATACTATAAATTAAGAGTCTGAAGCAGACCTCTGTGGATTGCATTTTAAGTGAAAACAACTTGCTATTTCTGGATGCGTTACATAGCCTCACTCCCCTTGGAAATCTTTATTTTGTGTGTGATCTCCACCAAACACCTGTAAAAAAAAAGGCATTCTACTCACTGCAGGCCTATCTGATAAAAAAGCGAATCCACAAGGGGTGAGGGACAGTCACAGACAGTATGGTGGGGCTAAGAAACATATGGCTTCCTCACTTAATATTGCTGCTCAGTCGTCCCACACCATATTCCCTTAAATGGGCTTTAGCTCTGTAGCCAAATTATCAGACTATAAAACAAATGAAAGTAGAGGCATCTTTTGGTGCTATAAAAAAACCTAAATCATGAAACAACATTTTCTATCCTGTGTATGTATGTGTATTGGGCATAAAAAGTAAAATCCAGAGAGATTTCAAAGATAGGTAGTGTTTTTACAATGAGTCTTGACAGTGAAGTGACTGTTTGCTCTCATCTGTACTTCATAAAGAAACGATCCGACATTTCTAACTTATACAAGAAACTGGTTCCTTTTAAGATTTCCTCTTGCTCTTTTCTGTTGAATCAAGGAGGTTTTAAATATTTTTAAAAGTATGTTCTTCTCCTTTATTAAGTTACTGGTTAGTGCATGTGTATTTTCTTCCTTAGAAGCTAAGGAAAACGAAATCCAAAATCAAGTATGTGTCTATGCATATCAGCATTTGCTGTGAATTAAGATTCCCCATAATCAATGACAGTGATAAGAATGCTTCACTCTGGGAACTTCGTATTACCGTTGAGTTATATAAATACTGTAGGGGTTACCTATTTCACATATACTTTCATTTTTGCTACTATGTGAGATTCTTAGTCCTTCATACATAGTGACCCTTCATATTAGAACTCACTAGTTAAAATATTTCTAATTATCTATTCTGGCCCACTAATTTCATGAGAAAACAGACCTGGAAAGGCCAAGTAACCTGCTCAGAGTCACACAGTCATCTAGTTCATGGCAGAGTTTGGGTGTAGTCTCTTGACCCTCATATTCTTTCTAGCACATTGCTGCTTCCAATAATTTTATAATTATTGATATTCCTAAAGAAAGGAAAAGCACTTATGAATTTTCCTTCCAGAAGAAATGATGACTTGTTCTTAGCCATCCATTCTCTCATTGGTGAGAAAAATGCATGTTTGCAAGATGGCGGGGCTGCACTATGGAAAAGGTCTTTTCTTTGTATGACAACCAACTGACCCCTAAATGAATTGAACCTATGACCTCCTTCCTCATTAGCTCCAAAAAAAAAGCTAACTAGCCCAGAAACAATTGTTACAACCAAGCTACAACACAAGTCCACCATGTTATTCCTGTGGGATTAATTAGAGAGCTAAAACAATGCTTTATCTTTGAAAGACATAAAAAATCATATTGTTATGTTCTTCTGGCTTGTGAACCTCTTGAAATTTTATGCAAAATTTTATGTAAGAGCAAATATACATTGCTCGGGGGAAAGTGTTCCAAGTTTTCTGAAGATTTTCACAATATGTGTATGTATGATCCAAAATAGGTTAAAAACAATTGTTCTCTTTTACGCTCCAGTGCTTTGTGCTGATGTCATCTCTGGTGTTGGTACTCTACCAAAAGCACAAGATTTGCATTATGCTTCGCTACACTGGAGGAATATATTATTTCTATTTTTTTCTTGAGAAAAGATGGAAGAGACTGTAAATATACACATGTGGCCTTTAAAATTAACGCTAAAATCAGTAAAGACTAATTTGGGATATTATGACAATTTAGTTAATGCTAGTTTGAGTAGAAGTGGATGTCACCCAAATCTTGAGTGCTGACTTTTGTACACAATGAGGAAAATAATGTCGTAGGCTTAAATGTGGGGAACATGATAGTTTCCAGGGGAAGGAAAGTACCATAGGCAAAGAATAAAATACCTGAATATTTGACAATATACTGAACTTACTTAGATGCTATATAAGAATAAATTGTTAGTAGGACCTTTCCAGTCATCAGGGGGTTAAAGCACTATAAAGAAACTTTCACATGTACTTTGTTATCCAAGAGACAGATAGAGAGATGTCGTTTTACTGATATATTACATAAATCATGGTGCCAGCCAGGAAAACAACAGATGACCAATTTGTACAAAGCATTTTTCCTTATGTTACATTTATTTAAAATACATTAAATCGTTGTGCTAAAATTGAGGCAGCTGGCAGTCCAGGCAACCTTATAAGATTTGTGTTTTCTGGAGACAGGCCCATTCATTCGGAAGGTGGATCGGTTGGGCTAGTATATTTGCTTAGTCATATGCCAAGCCCTTGGG
>PVKM010003597.1:0-56699 GCA_004027735.1 Carollia perspicillata | reverse complement strand
CATTTTTCTTTTTGTCTTGAGGTAATAGACACATGGGTAGTGATGTAATTACATTTACCTTGACATTTGTCCAAAATTCAGGTTTTCTTTTCTCTCATCCATCAGTTCTACGACGATGGAACTCTCACTTTATTCAGAGCACAATTGTGAGCACATTTCACTGAGCCTGACTTCACTGTTGCATATAATGGGAGAAAAATGAGTAAGACATTAAAGGCTCTTACCTTGCCCACACACCATAAAACCTGTGATCATCCTTTGGTGAAGTCTGCAGACAGAAGTGTGAGTAGGCAAAAATGGAGGGAGGACTTAGCTAAATTAAAAAATCCCAAAACAGGAGCTGATGTTTGGTGAAGCCACAAGAAAAAGAAGTTCTTGTAGTTGTGGCCTCTGTTTCTTTGAAGTTCTGCTAGACTCTCCCATGCTGCCTCTTGTTTCTCACACCCCCCTTCACTGTCTTTTCAGGGGAATATCTTTTACAGAGCATATTCCATGATTAGCTTCCATTTCTGTTTTTCTGTTCCTGTATGCCTTTCCAGCATTGTATCTTATTATCTGTGCTCTTCCTTCTCTAAGGGAATAACTGTGGTAAACCAAGGATGATACACAATGGTGCTGATAATATATTTTTATATTTAATTTGCAATTCATTTTTATACATATATTTTTTGGTGTTCATATGAATCTGAATAATTGCAGACAATTACTGACAGGCTCATTTTGTAGATCATTGAAGTGAGATATTTAACATTAACCACATGAATAGAAAAAGGTAAAGTTTGGAGTTGAACCTGACTTACTTTATTGCAAGTCCAAATATCTTAATCCTCCTAGAGATGTTTCATCTGAAAAATCTTACTTAACCACTTAACTATTCATCTTGAATGACTGAATTTCAAGCTAGTTTACTGCGGTGATTATTTTGTGGTAGAAGAGCACTTCCAATAATGAAACTGAATTTATAAGATCCTAAATTTTGAAAGGGGAAATAGATGGTAAATAAAATTCTCAAATATTTAAATCAGGATAGCTTTGGGCAGGGCAGAATATTTACTTTTCAATTGTTTTCTAACTTGATTTGATAAAACTTTAGGGTGCCTGACAAACCTATGAAGTATGGGAACATGTTATTATTATTTAAGTGAAATAAATGGTGGCATAGTTCATATAAGTGAGCCAACAAACTATTAACAAATACAAAAGTAACAAATCCAGGAAGAAGTTATAATAGGAATAAATATATTGGCAAAGCCATTTATTGTTATTAAATTAACTAACAGACTATTGATGACAGAGAATGTGACAAATTTCTGTTTTCAAGGTCATTATAGAACATAGTGCATGTAGAATTCAGTATCAATTAATATGTAGGGAGAATAATTTGTTTAAGAAGGAAAAATTATAATGGGAAAAAAACTCATAAAAATCCTAGCTATATTTAAAGTTGATCACAAAGAAAGAATAATACAAAAGTCTGGATAGAAAATAGTTTTTAAAAATCTACAAGGAAATATGAAGGAAGGATAATTTCTCTCCCTTTGATGTAAAAATTATATAATTAAGTGTATTTAGGAATTCTGTTACTATATAAGAATGGTTTGGGGGAGTAAACTGAAGGCATGTTTGGGAAACCACACAATGTACTTCATCCCCCTCTTTAGGCTAGACACATGGGGGGAAGACAAACCACTGATTGACAGTAGGCAGCCTTTCATGCTTTGGAAGTTGGTGGCTGTGTGCTAAACTCAGAGCATTGTATATTTCCTTTCATGAGAGACAACTATTGTTGTTCTTGTACACAGAAAACTCACATGCCTGGATGCCAGCCACCACCCCTTGTCCCTACTCTATGAAGACCTCTGGATTTCTACACACCCTGTATTTCTATGAGCTCATCTTCTCTCCCACTTTTGAAGGGGGAGAAGATTAAACTCACTTGTAAACTTGATAATGCAGCTCATTTCTAATAAGTTCAAATTTTATGACTTAAAAATCCTTATCAGTAAATAAAGGTCAACCATCTGGCAGCAATGTGTCTATCTGGCTCCACTTTGGTTTTCTATACTATGTTATAAAAATATTACAGTCTGGTATGATATTAGCAAAATGAAACATCTGGGCTTATACAAAATATAGGAATTGGCAAGGGGACTAATTTCACATCTGAAAAATTGCCATGGCACAAGGGGACTGAGGACAAGCCAACAGCTGATAATACAGCCCTAGACATTGCTATAGTTCAGCTAGTGGCATCAGGGGCCTAACTACCCCAGAGGATCACACTGATGGATTGCCATGAGCCTTTGAGGCTGTTTTAATTAAAGAGAAATATTTTTCCTACAATGGTCATACATTCAAAAATTACATGAGACTGCTTCAAGAAAAAAAAATACTGTAAGTATATCAATAATAAGGCCAGGCAGCATTTCAGTGGGTTTAGATGTTAGATTAACTTTGGGAGTTAAAAATGTACACTTAAATTTTGGCATTGCTTTTAGACAGTAATACTTTTTATTAAATTCCTTTTTTGTTAACCTCTTTTATGAGTTCAAGACAAATGGCATATTTATATTTCCGCCTTAGGCTCTCTGGGTATATTTTAACTCCCAGTAATCTAAAAGTTATCGAGTCACTGACAAAAAGAATACGTTGCTTCTGGACAGGACCATTGTGCAATTTCACTTGGAAGCTATTTTTTTTTTTTTAAGAAAAGGGAGAGAATCAAGTTTAAAATAAATTTCTCACTTCACCCGTGGGAACTCAATTTTTGTGAAGATTCAGGCACTATTAATGGCTGGTGATACTATCAGTGAGAAATTACAGTAGCAATTTTTCATGGAAGTTAAGAATCCCTAAAATTAAAGAAATTTGGATGTTTAAAGCTGTAATGCCTAGTTAGGGGAAACTAGAATGAAAAATGATCAATCAGAAATCCAAAGTATTGAAACAATGAAAATTCAAAGGTTTTACAAAATGGTGCATAATGATAACAGAGAATACATTTGTGACTTGTGGCAGCATGGCATTTACTTTTTTTTCCTGGTAAGTGGTGGTGGCCAAAATTAAATACCATAAGCTTCCATGCCCATCACTACCTGATTTCCTTATTTAAGATTAAAATAACAAATTGTTGCCAGTTCCCACGTGACTTCCCCTGAGCACCTTTCTGAAGGGACCACATAAAGAGAAGATTATTTAAGAGAAAGGGAACAAAGGGTGTCCTCTCCTGCCACAAGCCAGGGCACTTTTGGAACCCATCTCAGAATAAACGAGATGAAAGGTTTTAGCATTTCGGGTTTCCCTCCAAAGAACTCACAGCATGAAGAGGTTCCAGGGCCCAATAGAAGATGGGCAACCTAGTATGAAAGGCAGGTCCCTGGGCTCCTCCAGTTTAGTTCTTCTCAGCTAATTACCACCATCCATACCAGGGGGCTTTATCATTTGTTATTATTCTTCTGACTCTGAACAATTTGCATACTAGAGTTGTGGAGAATGACTGTGGGCTTCTGGAATTTACAGGTATGATTCTGGGGTTAGAAAGGGATCTGGGCACCAGCTCAGTTTTGACTTGCCTTGAGTAGTTCTATTTCTGGAGAATTAGCTTTATAAAAAGCCCTCATAACCCCTCCATCATTTCATGATCATAAAGATGCAGCTCACACAAAAAAAGATGCAGCACATTTTGTTACTAAAGAAACTGAGATACAGTGAGTGTTATTTGCAGTGAGATTACCCTGCCTTTTATTATTAGAAAAGGCTGTGCTTCTCCTTTTTCTCATGCACTTTTCTTTCCTCAGTGGATTTTCAAAATAAAAGAAGATCCTGTAACCTAACCCCCAGGGGTTAAAAGTTGTGGCATTCCCCATGCACCCAGTGCACTTGGAGACTCGTAGGGAAATGACCCGCATTGCCCTTTCAGAGAACACACGTGTCCGATGTTGCCCTTCTTGTGCCCTTTCTCCAGCTCCTGGCAGCTTTCTATGTTGCAGCTCTGCTGGCAGGTAAACTCAGGGCTCCAACTCAGTGCCTAAGTTAGGAGAGAGCAGGCTTCAGTGAAGAGCCCCTGCTCCACCCTCTTCTAATACTGAGGGTTAAATTGGAGACACATAATCTAACTGGGAAACGAGCCAGTGGTTTATGTCATAGAACTACATGCTACCAGGAACACACTCTTAAATAATGCCTCTCCGCTTCCCTTTTCTTTTTATTGAGATCTAATTTTCATACCACAAAATTCAGTTTGGGAGTATGAAATTCAGTAGATTTTACATTGTACCATTGTTACCAATTCCGGAGCATTTTCATCACCCAGAAAGTAAAGCCATACCCATTAGGACCATCTCTGTTTATTACTTTCTGATGGCAACCACTAATCTACTATTTATCTTTACAGATTTTCCTCTTTTGGACATTGCATATAAATGGAATAATGAAATATGGAGCCTTTTTACCTGGTTTTGTACACTTAGCATAACATTTTCAAAGTTCATCCAGCTTGTAGCATGTGTCAGAATTTCCTTCCTTTTTAAGGCTGAATAATAGTCCATAGTATGTGCATACCATATACTTTTATTCATTTGTTCACTACGGAGAGTTGAGTGGTTTCCACTTTTGGCTATTAAAAATATTGCTGCTAGAAACATTGTACAAATTTTTGTGTGATTGTGTTTTAATTTTCTTTTATGGGCTAAGGTAAGAGAACTAGATACTTTCATTTTTATCTTTTTTTTTTTTTTGAGAAGCAGATGGTCAGTGGAAAAAATATGCATTTTTTAGGAGAGAGTGTACAAAATTGGGTACAATTTCCAGCTCTGTTCTCTAATTTCTCAGCCTTAGTTTCATCTTTAAAATGCATATGAGTATAACTATTTCAAAAGGATAATGTGGTTTGGGTGAGATGTCAATCCTTTTTGGAGTGAATATAAATTCTGGTTCTTTAGCCTTAATTTTAGTTTCTACCAGTTTAATCACTAAAAATTCTAGCTTAATTTTGGCCCAAACATAGCAAAGAGACTGTAGGTCCTGCCAATTGCTTTGTCATAAGAACTGTCATAAGAACCCTCTGAGACCCTCTTAGCTGACCTTCATTTCTGAGGATGATTTGAGTTATGTCTGAATTGAATCCCCTGGGGCTCACCATTGTGGGGATGAAGACTTATCTTGACAGTGGTGTAGCCTCCATTTCTCAGGTATCAATGTCCCCCTGGAGCCAGCTCAGGATCAAGGGGTATTTCCTAGGCCTGGACTCTGTATACCCTATTTTCACACTCTACCTTCTTCTAGTGACATAGCAATGATTTGAGCAACAATTATGATTTGCGCTCCAAACCTTCACTAAAAGATAATAAAAGAAAGGAAAAATAAATGCATATGTAATTGGAAGGCTTTTTGTGAAGAGCGAGGCTGAAACTGTATTGAGCACACTGCAAATTTGGTTCTCACAACAGTCCTATAAGACAAGCACGTTTTTTTCCCCAGATGGGATGAATTAAGAATAAGAGATGTCAATTAATTTGTTGAAGTTCAGAAAGCTAGTAAGTGGCAGATTTGGTATGTGATGTTGGATAATTTTGATGTGAAGGCTCTAATTCTTTCCACAAAACTGTGGGCTCCAGAGCCATAAACAGCATCTTACTTTACAACTGTGCTATGTAAACTGTGATGTTCTCCTCAACTTTTTCTAGGTTATGCTTTGGTTAATGAGAAATCCCCAAATCTTACTGGCTTACAGAAACAAAGTTTTATTCTTTGTCACATTAAATATAGGTATAAATCTATTCTTCATGTTTTTTTTTTCATTTTGAATTTGTGATGAAAGAGAAGCCCTATCTGGGATATGCTTTTCTTCTCACTAAATGTAAGGAATACTGGTAGAACCATGGGACAGCTCTGAAAGCTTCTGCTTTGTGTATAATGCATTACTTCTCACAGTCCATTGGCCACAGCTAACCATGTGGCCAAGCCCTATGTCAGTGTTGTATGAATATTCCTCCCACAGGGAGAGCCACTCTAGAGCAGTAACTGGTAGAAAATACAGTAAATATTTTGACTGTATTTCCACAAAGTCTTCCACGTGTGACTTCCATGTTACCACGCAGGTAGTAGTAATAGTAAGAATTTTGATGTCATGCCTTCCTGGACTTCCTTCTTCACTGATAGCTCCTCTATCTCACTTTCTCTGGTTGGTTCTTCCTCTTCCTCTAACTAGCCTCTAAACTTTTTAGGCTATCCTCTCTCTTTACACTCATACTCCAGATGACCTCATCCTGCATGGCTTTTATTACCCTCAACGTTCTGATAACTGTCTAATTTATCTTTCAAGTCCTGACCTCTTTCCAAGCTCAAACTACTTCATGTTATCTCAACTTGGAATTCTAATGTATAGCTCAAATGTAATACATTCAAAATGGAACTTCTGATAGCTATCCATCCCCACTGTGGCTGGCAATCTTCCCTGTTGTAGTAAATGGTTCCATCCTCCACCCAGTTACTCGAAGGAGAAATCTGGGGTCTCTCCCTTCTTTTCACTTCCAAGTCAAATCCATCAGTAACACATGCTATTTTCATCTTTCAGATAGTTCCCCAAAATGTTCACATCCCTCAGTTGTAAATGCCAACACTAATTCAAACCATTATTTCCACTCACTTTGATTACTGCAATAGTCAACTTATTGGCATTTGTACTCTTTTTCTTTTCTATAAAAAACTTTTTCTTCACAATCTATTTAGACTATATATATTAGGTTTTATGTATTTCCTCTTCTAAAAACCTTTGAAAGATTTAACATTACATTCATAATACAACAACAGCAATCCATTTCATATCATGGGTTACAAGATCCTATATGATCTGACAATTGCCCACTGTATGGGTTAAAAAGTTTTCCATATATTTTGTTTGCTTGGAACTTCAGAATGTTATCTTTTTTGGAACTATCTTTGCATATGTATATGTTAAGATGAGGTCATATTGGAAAAGTCTGACAGAAGAAGAAACACATATACCTTAAGGAGATACATAGGGATTAAGCTCATATGAAGATGGAGGCAGAGATTGGAGTAATGCAGTTATAAGGCAAGGAACACCAGGGATGGATGTCAACCATGAGCAGCTAGGAGAAAGGCATGGAACAGATTCTCCCTCAAAAGCCTTCAGAAGGAAAATATTTTGCTGATACCTTGATATCAGTTCCTGGCCTCCTGAACTGTGAGAGAATATATTTCTCTCATTTTAGGCCAACCAGTTTTTGTTATAGCAGCCCTAGGAAACTAATACAATCACCTCTTTTTGCCTCATTCCACACTTACCCTCCTGCAATACTGCCACACAGACCTTTATTTTTATCACAAAGCTTAGCATCATCTCAGGGCCTTTGAACTTGCTCTTCTCATTGTGTCCCAAAGCTTTCCCTAGGACTAGTGCCTCTGTATCAAATATGCCTCTGATTATACTACTATAACCTCTAATGTTAGTTCTATATGTTTACAGTAATTTCTTGACTTGGATGTATTCAGAAAGTGTTCATGTATTTTCTTCTTTGGTGTTACTTATTTCTATACCTAAGGAATCCAAAGCATGATATACACAAATAATTGAAGCATCTTTAACTAGTAGATTAATTTGGTTCTGAGCATGGATCAGATAAGATCAGTATGGAGGTAAAGATAGGATGATATTATTCAGTCCATGAAATTTAGGATGAAGTGATACTCTGTGATCTGCTTTTCTCCTTTCAAAAACCAGTGGCAGTAAATTCCTTCCCATTGTGATGATGTCACAGAAATAAAAAGTGTCTATGTCACATAGCCACAGAGGAAATTTTCAGGGCGAAGGTGGTCAGAACTTTCAGAACATATACATTGAAAAAAGTGAATTTTGGAATTAAAGGCATAGATTTCACATAATTCCTAAACTCTGAAAAAAATCTGGTGGAGAATTGAAAAATTCTCTAATTTGGAATAAAGTCCAGATTTGATTTTAGTACAGAAGTAGCAGAGCCTTGAAGTGAGCTTATATATACTAATTACACAGAACTCTGATGAATAAGGAAGAATATTTGCATAATTTGGAATATTGTTTCTTTTTTTTTCTGGCTTGGTCACATAGGTGATAGCATTTGTTGGTTCTCAGTGAGAAAAAAACTGGAAATAAACAAACGTGTGTGTTATTTGCAGCTTGAATACATATTTGCATGGTTAAGCTTAACTAATTTAGCAAACTGAGTAGAGTTCACATTTCTTTGGTTTGTGTGGTTATTCTTTTTTAGGTATATATTATTGATTATGCTATTACAGTTGTCCCTATTTTTTCTCCCCTTTATCTCCCTCCTCCCTGCACCTCATCCTACTCTTTAGAACCCCTCATTTTAGCTCATGTCCATGGGTTGTATATTTAAGTTCTTTGGCTTCTCCATTTTCTATACTATTCTTAACCTCCTGCTGTATATTTTGTGCCTACCTATTATGCTTCTCATGTTCTAGACCTATTCCTCCTATTCTACCCCTCCCACTCCTCACTGATAACCCTACATGTGATATCCAATTCTGTGATTCTGTTCCTATTCTCATTGTTTGCTTAGTTTTAGTTTTTGTTTTTTAGGTTTAGTTGTTGATAGTTGTGAGTTTGTTGTCATTTTGCTTTTCATAGTTTTTGATTTTCTATTTCTTATACAAGTCCCTTTAACATTTCATTTAATAAGGGCTTGGTGATGATGAACTCTTTTAAATTGACTTTATCTGGGAACCACTTTTTCTGCCTTCCCATTCAAAATGACAGCTTTGCTGGATAGAATAATCTTGGATATATGTCCTTGCCTTTCATGAATTTGAATACTTCTTTCCAGCCCCTTCTTGCCTGTAAGGTTTCTTTTGAGAAATTAGGTGATAGTTTTAAGGGAACTTTTTTGTAGGTAACTCTCTCTTTTCCTCTTGCTGCTTTTAAGACTCTCCTTATCTTTAATCTTGGGTAACTTAATTATGATGTATCTTGTTGTGTTTCTCCTTGGATCTAATTTCTTTGGGACTTTCTGAGCTTCCTGGACTTCCTAGAAGTCTATTTCCTTTGCCAGATTGGGGAAGTTTTCCTTCATTCTTTGTTCAAATAAGTTTTCAATTTCTTGCTCTTTCTCTTCTCCTTCTAGTACCTCATTGATTCAGACATTGGAACATTTGAAATTGTCCCAGAGTTTCCTAAGCATCTCTTCACTGTTTTGAATTATTGTTTCTTAATTCCGTTCCAGTTGGATATTTATTTCTTCTTTTTGTTCCATATCATTGATTTGAGTACCCATTTCCTTCCCTTCACTGTTGGTTCCCTGTACATTTTCCTTTATTTCCTTTGTGTAGCCTTCATTTCTTCCTTCATTTTGAGACCAAGCTCAATCGATTCTGTGAGCATCCTGATTACCAGTGTTTTGAACTCTGCATCTGGCTATCTCTTATCTTCATCACTTAGTTGAATTTTTTCTGGAGCTTTGATCTGTTCTTTCATTTGGGCCATATTTCTTTGTCTTGACACACCTGTTATATTGTGAGGGGAGGAGTCTTTAGTATTTTCCAGGGCAGGGCAACCGTCTTTGCTTCATTGTGATGCTGTATGTGAGGGAGAGGTCAGAGAGGGAGCAATGCTGCTTGCTCAGCTCTTGTCCCACTTTCCATCACTTCCCTCACTCCCCACAAGTTGATTGTGCCCTGTCAGGTGTTAATTCACAGGTGAGTGGGTTAGTGTACATTTCAGGACCCTGTGGGCCTCTCTGATGGACTCTCCTGTGAGATTAGGAGTTTCCGTCACTGCCACAACCCCCACAGATTTTTTACAGCCAGGGGTTTTGAGTTTTTATTTTACTGCACTGAAATCCTGAGTTTCATAGTCTGTTTCACTCTGTCTCTACCCCTCCTTTCGGTCCAGATGAATTTTTCTTTAACTTTATGCATTTTTAAAATAAAGAACTCCTTTAGGTAGTATATAGATAAATATCAAAACCGAGTTATCCTTAATTGTTATAGGTTAGTATCTAATGATCCAATCAAACCAATAGTCAATAACATTGGTAGTAGGGAAAAAATATAACAAACTAACTGCCCATTTTAAGAAACAAAACATAACCCCTGTTCAGTGTGGTCATGAATGTTTTTGACTCACATACCCATAACCTCTTCCAACAATGGCTCCCCGCAATAGTGTTTATTACTCTGGGAAGTTCTCTGTGGTTACAAGGAAGTCTTTAGGTCTGTAACTTTACCATAGTATCAATTATTACCCTGGGTTTTTACTATGTATTGGGGATACACTTCAGAACCAGTAGTGTCATTGTGTTTACCTCAGTGAACTTCCCCATATGATTCACTCAGTAATGTTTCTGTTCTCCAAAGTTCAAACTCTTGATACAATACATGGCACCTTTGTGGTCATTCATGCTCATGATTATATCAGAATTGAGGTTTTTAAACTTTTATAAACATACTTTTAACTTCTGTATTTAATATTTTGCACAAAAATTGGACAGGAAAGTTTATTCTCCTCAGCTGATATGGAACCAGAGATTCCTCATGGTTGATTTGCCACTGGGGCATAAGTGTCTTGAACTCAGGATAATTTCAAATTCTTCCTGAACCTGGAGACTGGGTAGAAGATCAGACAACCAGCACTATAATAGACTGAAAAGTGCATGTTAGAAATGAATTTGTTCAGGCCTACTGCAGACATAATCTTAGGGAGGGCTGACCATATTAATACAACCCATATTAATGATTAATACAATCATTAATACATCAGGTAAATTCTGATGCCCATTTTTGAGGTGAGCCATCTGAAACATGAACACATTAAGAACCTTGCCTGAGGGTGCACAGACCTAGTGAGTACTAGAGTAAAGCTAAATAGAACTCCTATCAGATGAAGCTATAGATAAATTCCTATGCTCACTTGTCTCGCTGCACAAAACCATGGGTCCAGTGTTGGCAGGTGCCAATCTGCTCATTGTTACATCTAAGCCCACATGCTCTAAACTCTTTAGAGAAGCCAAGTGCAAAGTAGAGTTCTTTTCACTGGTGTTTTGGAGAGCAGGTTGCCTATGGCTGAAAGTATACAGAAAGGAACAACAAAAATAAAAGAGGGAAAAATTAGGATTTCAATGATGAAAAGTGGTTCAAAACATTGAGGTGCAATAATGAATTCTTTGTAAAAATAATTCGCTTCACTAGAGTTTAAGATGGGAAGATGTATAAATGCAGAATTATTTTTATTATAAATCTATTACCTCTGGGGTTTCCCTTGGAGGAAATGTGCAGCACGCATACTCTTGAGAGTATGATAGATATGCTACACTGTGAAAGTGTATTAGTCATTCTGGAGTAGAAAACAACCTTACAGGCATCAAGCCTCAAGATGGTTAATTGTCTTTGCCTTCCATCTCTACATTTTGTTTTCCTTATCAATTTGCTTGCTAATTTTTGTCTGGGTTTTACTTAAAGAATGTGCTAAAGGAAAGAAATCATTCAGCTCAATTAAAATGTTATATTCTCAAAAGCATTTAATTTAAACTATTTTTTTCTGTTTTGAGAAATACTAAACCAAGACAAAGGCTTTCCTTTTATATTATAATTTCAGCCCATTAATTTATTGTGTTCCTTCTTCAGCTGCTAGCAGGTATTTTATATATATATTTGTTGAACCAATATTTTAAATTTTTAGATGAGCACAGAAAGTCATATTTCATTGACTTGTAAGTCAAATAGTCATTAAATCACATATACTCTCTCAGCATTCCTTTATGCTTAAATAATTATAAATGCTCAGAATAGATCACAACAAATATTTATATTAAAATACAAATAAATTTGTGTGAATTTATTTTAGTGCTCTACATCTTTCTTCCGGAAAATATAAGTATAATTTTCTGCTATCGTTTTAGAAAATCAAAACCTCAAATCAGAATGTGAAATAAGAATTTCTTTTATCCCTGTTTTTCTCCATACAAAAAAATCAGCTCAAAATAGATTAAAAACTTTAACCTGAAACTTAAAACTCCTAAAAGAAAACATAAAATAAATCTTTAGGATGTTGGTCTAGAGACTGATTTCTTGGATATGTCACCAAAGGCATAGTTAACAAACACAAAAATAACAAGTGGGACTATATCAAAGTAAAATTTTTTTCTGTATAGACAAGGAAACAACAGAATAAAAAGACAACCTACGAAATGGGAGAAAATATTTGCAAATCATATATAGACCTCGCTGGTGTGGCTCAGCAGCTGGGTGTCCTCCTGTGAACCAAAGAATTGCCTGTTCAACTGCCGGTCAAGGCACATGCCTGGTTTGTGGGTCAGGTACTGAGTGGGGGGGGGGGTGGATGTGTGTGAGAGGCAACCACACACTAATGTATCTCTCCCTCTGTTTCACCTTCCCTTCCCATATCTCTAAAAATAAATAAATAAATAAGATTTTTTAAAAAATAAAAATATTTGTAAATCATATATATGTGATAAGGGGTTAATATAAAAAATCTATGAAGACCTACTACAATTTAATAGTGAAATAAAAGTTAGCCTGATTAAAAAGTGGACAAAGAACTTAAATAGACCTTTTTCCAAGAAGACATACAAATGGGCAACAGATACATGAAGAGATACTCAGCATCACTAATCATCAAGGAATTGCAAATCAAAACTATATGAGATATCACCTCACATCTATTAGGATGATATTTATAAAAAGAAAATATAACAGGTGCTATGAGGATCTAGAGAAGTTGGAACCCTTGTACATTGTTGGTAGGAGTATAAAATGGTTTAGCTGCTTGGACAACAGTAAGAATAGTCTTCAAATAATTAAAAGTAGAACAACCATATGATCTAGTACCCTCATGTCTCATTGTGTATTCCAAATAATTGAAATCAGGATATTGAAGAGATGTTTGCAGTCCCATGTTCACTGGAGCATTATTCACAATCACCAAGACATGAAAATAGCTTAAATGTTTATTTATAGACAAATGGATAAAGAAAATCACAAACTGAGATACACACACACACAGTGAGATATAATTCACCTGTATAGAAGAAGAAAAGGAATCTGTTGGTCACTAAAAACTTTACTACAAGAAGGAAGGGAAGGTGACATGGAAATGACCATACCAACCTAAACATACTTATGTTTGGACTACTTTTTATATATAAGTGTAGCCTTGAAATTAAAAGATTTCTTTATACTTAAGTTCAAATGAAGGCCCTTTGGATAACTTTGTTTAGGCACAGAACAGATGGGGCCTCTGGATATGCAGACAGAGAAAGATCTTTGGCTATGCAGCAGTGGAGAAGCAAGGGCCTTTTTGTCTGAAGCTAGCAAATTTGTTGGAGCTCATAACATACATCCAAAAGGGATAATAATATGTGTCCATTTAAGATAACAATTAAGAACCTATATTTTTGATAGCTTTGATTTTCTTCCTCTTAACTATCACCATGTAATGTTATCCTATTATTTCTCATTCTTGTATCTGGTTACTTCTGTAATATATCTAGCTGCAGAACAGTTATATATCTCCCTTTGTCACCACAACTAAGGAACTTATTTAATATAAAAGTATTATTCCAGTCTAAATGTTAGTAGATGATGATAGTGATGTTGAGAATGATGACGATGATGTTAATGGTGAGGACTATGAAAATATTTTAATTTCACTGTGGACCCCCAAATAACTGGTTTGGGACTTGTGGTTGCACAAAAAATGCATGAAAGAAAACTTAAGCTATGTGAGTAAGTATATCTGTTTATCCTCACACTAACAGTATCAATATTTAGTGACACAGCCCTTATGTGACAGAGGGAATCATCCACTCTGGGGTCAATGTGTTGGCTATCCCCTGATCATTGTTATTCCTTAGTAACACACAAGGTAATGTAAGTGTAACTATCTTAGTTCTTCATTTTGTCCTCATATCTTTGTCCCTCCTTCCTTGTTTTTTTTTATTTCCCCAAATTTTGACAGTGATTTTCAAATAAATTTAGTATATAATACCATATGATGTCAACCAACTTGAGCATTCTGGCCAATTTCACACAGTTCTAACCTCAAACCTCAAACTGTAATTCAAACCTATAATTCCTTCCACTTTACCATAGCAGATTCCTCAACTTTGAATTGCATAGGCAGCATATTTCGCATTTGTTTAGGTCTGGATTAAGCACCCATCCACTTAGAATCTCTAATATTTAATTTGTTCTTTCCCCTGCACAGTGGTATTATCTAGTGTTTTGCATATGCAACACATATATAAACACATTAAAATGAGAAAATCGTATTTTGGGTTGTAAATGAGTCTCTTCACTTTCATATACATTTCAAATGTGCATCTGTTGTAAATTAAATGAAACATATATAAAAATGAAAAAAAATCAAGATCATGTCCCCTAAAGAAATTAAAATATCACCAACTGAACTTTTTGACCTACTCATAAAGCAGCCTTAACCCCATTAATTCTACTTCTCATTTTATGGACACTCTAGCGATTGTCTCTTTCCCAAACCAGTTGTAAATGGGGTAGTCCCAAGGGTCCCTTTGGACACGCTTCTCATGTTTTGTAAGCATGATTCATGTTGCTAAATTTCAAATTGTTTTTTCATCATGTGTCTCATACTATATTACGTTATCCTGGTGAGTCACTATTGTGATTTGGAAGTTACCTCAGATTTAAATTATTTCATGCTGGCAATATGTGTGTGAGGCTTTTGCTTTAGTAATTTTTCTCAATTTACTCAAGCGGTTTAGAAAGGTCCAGATGGAAATGAACATATTGAATGCTTAAAAAGAAATATTTGTGTTGTTTATGCAAGAAGTAAGACTCATTTCTTAATACACAGAGAAGGTTGTGTTTCTTTCTTTTAGAAGTTGCAAATAAAGTAAAATCTTGGGCCTCTGCTTTCCCTCACAATAGTTAAGCTGATGCAGCAGATAAGTTGGTCTTAATTATTAATGGATGAGCCATGTGAATACCTGCCAAAGGTAGCAAAGGGAAAATAATGCCTGGTATTACACAACTGACCTTGAATCTAGCCCTGATTGAAATTAATTACCCAAAATTTTAAAATCTCAGCTTCTTATATTAGTGATAATGTTCTTCTCTGGTGATAATGAATAATCCCATTGTCTTAGCATGAGCTTTGCTTATCACAGGTATTTATTTCAGAGAATTTAGTGCATCTTATCCTTGCAGGGAAAATTTATTAATTGACTTGATTTCCCCCTTAATTCCTACATATTGTGTTACCCTAACATTTAGCCACTGGCATGCCATTAAAGCCAGATGTTGTTTTATAGAACAATTATAAACATTAGCTCAATTTTGGGCTGACCTCTAGAATATTTAGCCACTCAGAAGTAACAAACAGATTTCCTCATTTCCTTTTCTTGTGTTTTTGAGTTATCAAACTAGTGTGCATTAGACGTGAGCAAAAGAATTAGGGTGATTATTATTTCTGTTAATTCCCATAAGATGTCAGTCTTCCAAAGGGGAAGATAGTGGGTCAGAATAGGGTTGATGGTAACTCATGAATCCAGTTTTTAGAAAATATTTGCTTTGAAGGTACAGTGCCTTCTTCTCTTATTTTTAGGATCTATTTTGTTGTTATATATTTGGGTATTGACAAAGGTATAAGCCTAAAAATTCCAGGTGCTGTTCCCCACAATCTTCAGATTCATGCCGAGGATCATATCAATGGTAGCTGAGGGTAAAGGTTCCACCAGAGGAAACTTCACTGACAGAAAAATGAGAAGTGACACACTGAAATGCTGAGAGAATTCATTTGTAATAAACAGTAATTAAACAAGGGTTATTAGGGTGGCACATTTATGATGTGAAAGTAGAAGTTGTGTCAACACCTTATAAAGTCCTGAAAGTAATTCAGCTGAAATATTTGCTCTGGGCTGAAGAACAAGGGTCTGTTCTAGGGAAGACATAAGTTTGCTGTTTGTTTTATTGAAAAATTCTTCATAATAGTCTTTCTGATTTTAAGCATTTAACAAAGATCTCTCAAGGTTTATAGTATTATGCCTTATAAAAGACTATTGCTTATCATTGGTCTTTTATGTTCCCTTTCAAAAGGTATTATTAAAATATATACATAGTAACTTAATTTTTGTTTTGTTTTGGATATCAATCTTAGGCGATATAGCTTCCCTTTTAAAAACCGTTGTTGGAGAGGTCAGGTCTCCCTTTTTCTTTGTAATCTATCTCTGCCTTTTTGCTTCATCCTTCCAACCTACTGGCCTCACCTATCACCTTAGTTTTTAATAATAGCCTCAGACAAATGCAATTGCGCTTTCCCCGATGCTCTGTGCTTATTTCATCACTCCTATTTTCTTCCTCAAGAACCTTGTGGAAACTGAACACTTCTATATTTTAGCCTCCCAGGCTTGGCTTGTTTAATGAATCCTCTCTGATGTACTCATGGAGAGTGTGTAGGAAGACTACCTTTTTCTTTTTCTTTTTTATTTAATAATTTAATTATATTTTGCCATTACTACTTAGTTCCTTTATACTCTCCACCCCACAATCACCACACTCTTGTTCATGTCCATAAGTCCTTTTTACCTTTTGCTCAATCCCTCTACCCCTTACCTTCCTTGCTTTAGCTGTCACCCTGCTATCTATGGGTCTGTCTTTCTTTTGCTTGTTAGTACAGTTTGTTCATTAGATTCCACATATGAGTGAAATCATATGGTATTTGTCTTTCTCTGACTGGCTTATTTCACTTAGCATAATGTTCTCTAGGTCCATCCATACTGTCACAAAGGGTAAAATTTTCTTCTTTTTATAACCAAATAGTATTTAATTGTGTAAATATCCCATAGTTGGTTTATCCATTCATCTACTAATGGACACTTGGGCTGTTTTCATACCTTAGTAATTGTAAATAAAACTGCAATGAACAAAAGAGTGCTTATATTCTTTTGAATTAGTGTTTTGGGTTCCTTTGGATATATTCCAAGAAGTGGGATTAGTGGGTGAAAAGGCAGATCCATTTTTAATTTTTTGAGGGGTCTCCATACTGCTTTCCACAGTGGCTGCATGATTCTGCATTCCTACCAACAATACAGAAGTATTCCCCTTTCTCCACATCCTTGCCAACACTCATTGTTTATTGATTTGTTGATGATAGCCATTCTGACAGTTGTGAGGTGATATCTGATTATAATTTAATTTTCATTTCTTTGATTATTAGTGATGTTGAGCATCTTTTCATATGTCTATCAGTCATCTGTATGCCCTCTTTGGAGAAGTGTCCATTCAGGTCTTTTGTCAATTTTTAATTGTTTTTTTTTTTTTTGGTGTTGAGTTTTATATGTTCTTTATAAATTTTAGGTATTAACCCATTATGAAATGAATTAGTGAATATGTTATACCATTCTTGGGTCATCTTTTTTTTTGTTGTTGATGATTTCCTTTGATGTGCAAAAACTTTTTAGTATGATGTAACAACAACCCTGACAAAGAACAAAGTTGGAGGCATCATGCTACCTAATATGAAACTATATTATAAGGCCATGATAATCAAAACAGCAGGGTACTGGCATAAAAAGAGACACACACACCAAACAGAACAGAATAGAGAGCCCACACTTTTATAGTCAATATTTGACAGAAGAAGTAAGCACATACAATGGGCTAAAGAAAGTTTATTCAATAAATTGTGTTGGGAAAATTGGACAGATACATGCAAAAAAATGGAACTAGACCAACTTCTTATACCATACAAAAGAATAAATTCAAAATTGATTAAAGACTTAAATATTACACCCGAAACTATAAAAATCATAGAAGAAAACATAGCTAGAAAAATCTCAGACAGCTCATAGCAATATTTTATTAGATATGTCTCCCCAGGCAAGGGCAACAAAAGACAAAATAAACAAATGGGACAGCTTCCTTTTTCATAGTTCAAAATTTATTTGGCCTTCTGGAAACATTTCTGATTAATAAATAAGAGTCTTTAATAGTAAGAGTTTCAATTAGGTAAGAAAGGGAGGTCAACACAATGATTGTTCACTCAGGACCAGATGGAAGGTTGCCTCTTCCAAATTATGTTCTCTGGTTTAATGGACACAATATATCACATACACATTAGACTTATCTTATGGGAATGGTATAAGATTTCAGTTCAAATGATTTAAAAAATAAAAGAGAAGGGCACAAGACAAAAGGACCACATTTGCCTTCAAAGCATCAATACCAATGTTCTAGACTTGCATTTGGAACATGTAAAAACTTTTCTTCCCTCATTTTTAAAATACCATTTGAAAGAACCAATAGTGATGTATGAGTCTAAGTTTCATCTAATTCATATTTATTTTCCCCCTTCGATATTCCAGGAACTTTCTAGTTATTGGGAAAACAAAGGTGAATAAGATAACAAATTCATATTAAAAATGTTTTTAGCTAAGAAAGCCAGCTACTAGATTTATTATTTCAAAACCCTGTATTATGTCCTATTAAGTAAATCAGTTTTAAGTATCCTTTAGTATACAGAAACAGAATATTCATCCTAAGAAACGTTCTCTGCACAAGTAATCCATGATGACTGTTGGGACTCTCAGTCCCTAGAAAGGACTGTGGTCTTTTCTTAATTGAAAAATGCCACTTTTTAAGAGAGGGCATTCCAGAAGAAACAGAAAGCTTACTAGAGTAGGAAGATGTGGTAACCTCTTTCTACTTCCATCTCTCAAATAGGCATTTAAGTTTGCAGTCACTGCTGAATAGCAATTTAATGAAGAATAATTGATTGTGATGAAACAGAAAAGAAGCTCCAAAGACAAATTTAGAAAAAATGGAGATTTAATTTTTCTTCCAATTTATGGGAAGATAACATTATTTCTAATGGATAGAACATAGCTAGAAAGAAATTGGTAGGCTCTCAAGATCAGAGGTTCCTCCAGGGAACCTCTGGGGGAAGCTAAAAACAGAATAGACAATAAATGATGGATGAGGGACACCTCAGAAAACAGGTGCGTAGAGATCCTAAATCAGAGGTCTTTTGAGAGTAGAGAGCTTGAATAAGGTAGATTCAGAAGTAAAACAAGCTTAAGAGTTAGAGAATTCTTGTTTTTTTTTAATTTTAATAATTAGAGTAATATTTGTGGAACACATGCCTATAGTATGAGGCTCTGCCTTTAAATTGACTATCAAAAGTTTTCTGATTAATTTTACAATTTTAAAATTTTTTCCTAAAATATTCTTTCTAAGTGTATAACTCTGGGATAGGCCAGTAAAATAAGTTTGCTCAGGATTCTTAGTCAGGAACTAAGACACCACAGGAGGAACAGGATTTTCACATCATTCTTTGTCAGCTCTGCTGCAATAAAGTTACCCAGGATTCTTCATGACAACATCATTTTTAATACAAGAGTTCATGCATGTATTGCTTGTTAATCAGAATGGATTCACAGTATAGTAGAGTGGGAATTGCCTAAATATGGGAGTCAGGAAGATCTCAGTTTAAATCTAAGTTCAATAACTTACTAATTGTGTGACTTTCACAAACTACCATAATAGACACATTTGTGCTACTTCCATTATTTTTTCCATGGGAAACTAATAATTTCCTTCCCTATGACACTAGATTGCCCTTTTTTCAATTTACTTGAGCTAATGTTTATTTACATAGACTTCTTGCCCAGAAAAACTGTGGTCAGTGAATTAAGTTACTATTCAGAATAAATGTAGAGTTAAATTCTACTCTATCAATTTCACAATTTATCAGAAAACCCAAAGGGAGTAACTGGAATTGATCCTGAATATATTGCATTGGTGCCAAAATGCAGAATCATTGACTTTATTTCTTCAGGGAGCAATGCCTCCCAGCGAGTAAAGGGAAATAAGAAAACTGCATTTACATATAATTTTCCTTTTATTAACAATCTCAATTGCTAACAATACTTCTTAGTATAATTCATACTTCACATTATATCATTTTAAAAGTATTTATTGATTGAGTTTAGAGAGACAGTAAGAGAGAGACATCTGTTTGATGTTCTATTTACATATGCATTCATTGGTTGCTTTTGTATGTAACCTAATTACAGATTGAACCCATAACCTTGGTGTATGAGGGTGACCCACTAACCAAAGAACTTCCTAGCCAGGACCCACATTACATCATTTTTTATGCTTAAAGAAATTATATTGGACTACTACAATATTCTTTGTTCTTTCCTATCTTTATTTACTTTCTGTACTTAAAGTTTTCTGATAACATGTCAAGAGAGGAGTATATATTAAATAAAGGGCAAAGACTAAACATACAAAATACTTATTTTTCATTTACACTGTTTCATAAATCATGTATAATGTATAGTGTGTATCTTTGGTATTATGGCTGAAATTCAAGAGGAGAAATATTATAAACTATAACTAGAAATATCATTTTTATATGTGAACTTACAGCCAACAAGCTCAAATTTATCAAACAACAAGCACAAATAAGGAACCAAACCTTATAAAAAGTTGCAAAACTCATGACAAGTTTTAAAGCAAAAATTAAACAAAGAACAATTAATATGCACTTGATTTCCATTCGTAATTAACAGTTCATCTATGTGTGTTTAGGAGCCTGAGAAGGAAAATCAGTTTACTGTAAGATTTCTTGTTCAAATTGAACTACATTTCTTCTTGGGTTGTCATTCTAAATGCATTAGTTTTCATGAGTTCTATTTAACGTGGGACATCAAGTATAGCCATTTTTTCCCCTTACACATTCAGCAGAAGGAAAAACTAGAAAATACAATGGAAGTGGTTAATAATAGTATTATGACCTGAAGACAATATATAACTTTTAATGACACACTCTGTTAGGTTTAAATTGACCACCAAAATTTTTCTTTTCTATATCTTAAGCAGCTGAGATCTATCAGGTTAAACTATCACAGCTGTCCAGTTGTGTCAATATATGCAAATATATTCAAGGTAGATTTTAGATCACACTCTGTGTATGGAGCCATCATGGTAACAAGAATACTGTTACTGTGATTTGTAGTCTGAAGAAATATTACTGTTATTAGGAAAGACATAGATTTCTCAGTTGTCTTTAAAATATATTGTAATCTGAAATTATAATATCCTCTCATATATGAGTTTAGTCATCCATCCACTCGTTCATCTACCCATTCACCCACCCATTGACCTCTCCATCTCATTTACCCATCAATCATCCATCCATACCCCTTTTCATTCCTCCATCTACATGACAATTATCTATTGAGTGACTACTCTAAGTTGGAAAATGAATCAGGGACTTGTAATGCAAAGAGCAATAAAATAAATTTCTAATTTCAAGTTGCTTAAGACCTCCTATAAAAAAGACAGACATGTAAATCAATTGTTACAACAATAGATTGTGGTGAGTGCTGTCCTTGAGAAAGACTTTGGAAAAAGCAACTAAATTTAGCTGCCTGGTTGGGGTTGAAAATGGAAGAAATGAGAAAGAATCAAAATGTAGTTGATATATTAGATAGAATTTGAATTAAATTGATGGTTATAAATGATGAGGGACTATAGAAGCAGATAAATTTAAAGTGCAAAACATGAAAATGTAAGGATAATTTAGACAAAGTAGGCTCTTTAAAATAGTGGAAGTACAAGGTACACTTAGTAGTGGGAGATGAAGGTGGCTGGATCAGGGAGAAAATTAACATACTGAGGTATTGAGCTTGTACACCAGAACTTCTTAAAGTTAAATAATGTATGGATGCCATTGAAAGCAAAATAACTCTTATGACTTCCATTGCTAACTTCAATACTTTATCACAATCTTACTTTCATTTGTGCACATAAAAATGGATTGTAAATTTCTTATATATGAAGATCTTAAATAATCAAAACATAACTATAAGTTAAAATAAATAGAAATATAAGACTGTTACAATTCAAGGTTGAAGGGATATTATATTTCATTTTTATTTGGAATGCTTCTCTGATGAGAACTGCTTTGATGCAGGTCTTTTGACTTTGGCATGCCTATGCTTTGTGTCAATTCACTCGCAATGTCTCTACAAACCATAGGGAAACTGATTTGTTTGTATACCCTGCTGGGATGCCATTTGGGTTTAAGATATGTTAGCACATGTAGTTTTTTATTTCCTTAGCCACAAAAATGAATGCAGTGTCTCTGGTTGCTAATGAGATTGCTAACACAGACAGCAATGTAGCCATGGAAATCTTATTAAATTATTATGCTATTTTATCATATGCTTATGTTTATGTTTTGGATTTTCATTGGAAAATGAAAAACTTGTAAATTCATACATGAGTCTAAGAATCCCAAAATCATCGATAACAAATATCTGCAAAATACAGCCAGAGACAAGTAAGGGGTCACTAAAGGGTCACAAGCAAGGGAAACATGCAGATGGATTTTCTTTTGGAAACCTCACTCTGCAAAGAGTTAGACAACTTAAAATAGTCTAAGTAAAAGATGATGTAGAATTTTTAGCAGCCATGGGAAAAGGGAGGAAAAGAAAGATTTGAGAGTGAGAGGTGTATAATTGACTGGGTCCGAGATTGGATGTGGGGGAGGTAAGGGAAATTAAAAATTCAAAGATGATTCTCAAATTTCTATCATGGTTGCCTGGGTAGCACAGGTTAACAGGGAGAATGTTAGAGACAGATTAGGCTGTGGGTAGAAAATAGTGAGATTGGCTTTGGATATATTGCCTTTGAAATGAAACAGCTGTAATGGAGTAGACAATCTGAAATACGAGACTGAGGCTTAGGGAAAGAAACTGGGTTGTGGTGGAGGTTTGGTCATCATCGGCATATCTGTGGTCATCATGGCTTTGGACTTGTCTGAAATTCCTATGGGGAGAGCATAAGGAGTTAGAAAAAAGCCAAGTATGGCCTACCAGGGGATGGTGATACTTCAGGGTGTGCAGATGGAAGAGGGCAGCTCCAAAGGAGACTGATGAGGGCTAGAGAGATGGGGAGATTTAGGAGAGTGGGGTATCATTGGTGACCACTGAAGATACTGTTGTCTTGCCTGAATTACTGTAGCAGGCTCCTAAATTATTTTGTTTCGAGTATGATGTCCTCAAATCCATTTCCATCTCTGTTGCCATGGTAAATATGTTAAGCTTAAGTTGTTCGTACTCCTTTCTAGTCCAGTATTTTTAGTGTTCATTCATGTCTTTCTCACTAATGGTTACCACTGTGGTCCCCTACCAATGTCACATTTTCTGCAATTTAGATATTTGAAAACAAAGATTAAAGCAGGGTGCAGTGCATATTTGCAATAGTTGATTCTCATTACAGAAGCACGGCTCTTCCTCCCTTATACCTGATTCCCATTTTGAGTGTCCTAGGAATCAGCCTTAGCCTCTCTTCTTTCAATAATATTCTTTTTCATGGTGATCTATATGCTGCTGACTTCCAAGCATTTCCTGCCTGTTTCTACTTCACTCTCTGTCTCTGTATGTCTATCTATCCATCTATTTACCACTCTAAACTCTAAAATTTGTATCCAACAATCTGCTTGCATTCTTCACTTGGCTGTCCATGGAAAAATTAACTCTGAATGTCTCCAATCTCCAAAGTTGCTATTCCCAAGTTGTGCCATCTGAGTAAATAAAAATCTTAGCAATGATCATTTCTTACTCTAGTCTCCAACATTAAAGCATCAGCTAATTCTTAACAATATGTTCTGAATCTAAATAGTTATCTCTTCTAAGATCCCATTAACTTTTATTTAGATGCTACCTCACTCTTCTCTGCTCACTTCCCTATAAGCTATCTTTGCATAGCCATCTGAATGATATTGAAAAAGATAACTCACATCACTCCCCAACCTGAAACCCACTAATAACTTTCCGTTGCTCTTAGCATGAAACCCAAGCTCCTTATTATGATATATAGGATGCTACAAGATCTAGGATCATTGGATACCCTGTTCTCTTATTCATTGACTTCATTCTGTTCTGCAGTGAACTATCCTGTATGTGTTCCTCAAGCAGGCAAAGTTCTTTGCTGCCATATTGCCTTCAATTTGCTGGTTCTTCTACTTCATCTTTCAGAGTTTTGCACAACTACTTTCTTCTCATTATTCTCGTTGCAGCCCCAATAAGACTTCCTTTGATATGTCTTCTCCGTAACCATTTTGAAAGCATAATTTTGGCCTATCTCTAATTATTCTGTCATACTACCTTGTAATTCTGTGTGCCATGAGAGGTTGCAGGATGGATTTTTTTTCAGTTGTTGGACAGTATGGAGAACAATGGATAGGTGTGGATGATGGAAAGGTGTCAATGACAAATCTGGATTTGAAACCAATTGCTTTTTAACCAGTATGGCTAGTGTCTGACAATTTCTAAATTATAGTTTTCTCACCTGAAATAGAGAAATGAATTATTTCACAGTTATAATGAGTATTAAGTGAAAACACATATGAGTAATCTAACATGGCTCAGATCTTAGCACATAATAATTGTTTATGAAATAAAATTATTTTTCAATGATCTTCATCCCTACCTCTTTTCTATTTTTCCTGGGTAAATGTTAAGAGTATAATATTTAAATATCACAAAGATTCTGGCTAATATAAAGTATTTGTCTCATTTTCCAATTGCATATTATCTAAAAATTAACTGGAAATTTGGCCATTCAGCTCACAGAGGAAGATTCTAAAAAAGATTCACTGAACCCTGTACAAGTTATTCTACTGAAAACATCAGTCAACCCTTGACAAGAGATGCTAGAAGTCATGAATGTAGAGCTATTAGAGGAAATATTAGAGAAACCTTTGCCAGGAGTTACTCCTCATGTTCCAAAGAGTTCTATTACATTAGCCCTTTGAGTTCAATCCTGATCTTGACTTTGAAACTTTCTGTCCTAAACCAACTGTGAACTTGTGTCTTGCTTTTAGATTGGGCCTAAAGACCACCATTGTACATGTTAATCCAGAAGCTGTCAAACCATAGTCCATAGACCAAATTTGGCCCTCAGACTACATATGAAAATAAGTTTTATTGAAGCATAGTTACACTCATTTACTTAAATATTTTCAAAGGCTTGTTTCACAATGTAACAGCAGGGTCAAGTACTTGCAACAGACTCGATGACCCATTAAGTACAAAATATATAGAATTTAGTCCTTTGGAGTAAAAGTTTCTAGGATCCTATGTTGTACTGTTTAACCCTTTGTATTGCCATCTTTTTAGTAACTGAACATGCATTGGGTACTTAGTGGACGTCTATCTCTGGACCTGATACCGAGAGTAGAACAGGGAGCCAAGGATGCTCTGTACTCAAAGAGGATACAGTCTAGATAAATAGGTGTGATTTTCCAACTGATAGAAAAATGGTACTCTTTCCTACTTCTTCTTATTTGTCTCTACTCAAATAATAACATTAAGAAAAATAAAAGTAAATACAAAGATGTTTCATACACAAGATGTTTCCTACACATAGTGAAGTTTGTCCTGATTCAAGTCTTTTTGCCTTGGAAGTATTAGTTGTGGCAGTAATTCTTATCGGAAAGAAAAATAAACTCCTTCTTTTCTTTTTCCATTTGCTTGGCTCAGCACAACTCTGCTCTCAGGGCTGGGTTAGACTTTAAGATTTCAGAGCCATTTTTTTTGTATGATTAAGACAATATGTCTATTAAAAAATGGTTCTTCTTTCCATGAGAACTCTCATATTCCAATATAAAGCCTCTTGGTTATATTGTGCATCAAATGTTGCTTTATAAGTTCTGTGAAATATGTAAAGTGTTCTCTGTTATTCAACTGTAATAGTAGTATATTGGAGATTACAAGTAAGTGTAGGTAAATAGGATATTGATACATAACAGCTGAGTTCAAATAAAGTTCTTTACCTAGATAATAAGATATGTGTGAATTTGATATATTATGCAAATGGGACTCAAGTTTGTGGGACTATTTGTTATTTTATTTACAGTAAACTGTCACGGCAAAAGAGGATGTGTTGATAGAGCAAATCAACCCTCAAGAAAGTGAATACAGTATTTGCTTTAAAATAATTCAGTTTGTAAAAAAAAAAAAGTACAGTGACACAACGACTTGCTATTTTCAAACGTTCTATGGTTCCCCACTGTTGGGGCCTTGGCTTGCTGATGCAGTCAGCCCAAGAGGCTGCACTTCTTGTGTTGCCCATGAGAGGGCACCAGCATAATTGCGGTCAGAGCAGCCAGCATTGCATCCGTAGAGCACGGGAACCAGCTGTCAATCAAGGTACTGATCACATGCTGATCAGGCACCTAACTGACCAATCACTAACAAGATCATGCACTGATCATGCACTGATCATGCACCCAACTGACCTATCACTAACAAGAGCACGCGGTGATCATGCACCAGGGCAACCTATCAGGGCTACATTCCCTTTCCCGTCCCTATATAACCCCCGTGCTTAAAATAAAACCTTGCAGTTTGAACAGAATCCAGTCTTACTGCCGTTCTTCGCACCTCTTGTTCCCACCCCTTTCATCCGTTTCAGGTAGACTCGGGACCCCCGTTGACTGCTCTGCGGGCCGGAGCACCCCACACTTTGAGTTTTATAGCAACAAGTAAAAACTTAGAGTTTTCCAACTTAATATGGTATTAGTACTTTATTGGTGAATTAAATTTTTGGTGTAAACAGAAAATATTGGAAAAAACAGAGGCTAATAAAGTTATATTCAAATCAGTGCATTTTATACACAGGGTTCAGCACAAATAATAGCTCTTTTAATTACAAAATCTCTTATTACAAAACCATAAGCATGTAATTCTGTAACATAACAATATTGCTCTCGAGCACACCATATGACATTTTAGGTGAAATGTTCAAATTGCCGTCTATGTCCTGTGAGACATTCACGTACCATGCCAACCACACTCAAGCAGGCATTACTTCTGCTGGACCCTGTATATAAACATATACATTTGTATAATATATAAATTATATGTAAATTTATATTTACATATAAATATATACATTTGCCTATTCACTTATTAAAGTGAGTTTTTTTCAGATATTAAATATTTGAGGTTATTATCTAACTTCTGATTTTTTTCTCAGATTTATACATTATCTTTTCTTTTTTCTTAAGCAGAAAAACAAATTTTATTATATTTAATTTCACCTTAAATATTTTATTATTATTAATTTTACATTGATAATAAAGTTTTAATACTTAAAAAAAACGGGTTAACATTAAGATTTTTTTCTGCATGCTCTACAGTCAGACAAAAACCTCAAGTTTGCACAAATTTAAAATGGGATGGCACAACAAAGCCTGAGTGAAAACAACCATACTTCCCACCTTCTTTGCCCCTGTGCTTCCACTACATCCTCTGTCCTCTTCTGCCTTCTCAGAACTCAGACGTGCCCATTTTCCAATTTCCATCCTCAGCTCCACCTTGAACCAGTCTTTCCATAGCCTGTGATCAGTGACATGCAAAACTTGGTGGGCAGCAAACTGTCTTCTCCTCTGCTCCAAAGTTCATCTTCTTCTATACCTTCTCATAGTTCATGCCCCACCCCCCTCACTGCAACAACAATGTTATACTCTTCTCTGAAGATTCAGAGCTTTGCTCTGGGCCCACCTTTCCATTCATATGTCCATTTTTTATTTCATTCCTGTATTATTAACTAAAGATTAATTATTATGGTGGTGCAAATAATAACTATGGCTGCTATGGCTATTATCTATTAAATACATACTATGTCCCAGGCTCTGCCCTGTAATAAATGACTGGCATTCAGAAAACTCTTTTAATCTCACAATCTCCCATTAAGGTAGATATTATTACACTCAATTTAGAATTAAGGAAACTGTGGCTTAGAAAACTGTTTTTCTAAACTTTCCCATCAGACTGAGTTCAGAACCTATGACTGTCTAATTCCAGGCTCATGTACTTTAGCCCTGTGCTATATTTCTTCATTTCCTCACTTCAACTTCTTCCTTAAATTCCTTCATAAATATTCTGAATTTGAAATCTGGTCTCCTGCTCTCTGATTTGTACACCTCTTTCCTTTGTCTGAGAAACCTGTGTCCCTCTCTCTGTTCATGATTTGTGGGTTTGTTTTCCTTTTTGCTTTTCTAAAAAAACCCACCCCATTCAAGTCTGCATTATTATTTCATGTGCATTTGTGACCCTTTTCAACTACTGTCTTCATTGAATAATTATTATAGAGCATTATGGTGACTAACTTGTGTTGTGTGTGTATGGATATATAAAAGAAATGTAAAATACATGTCTCAATTCCTTGTTGTGGAGGCAAGAACTTCACATAAAATATAAACTAACTACACAAAGGAATATTTACCTTAAGATGTTTGACAATTTGCTTCAAATCTGAAATAAAATTATTTTAGTTTTCATCTCCCCATAAATTCTCTATTTTATTTAATTATCTTTTTCTGTAACTTTCCTACTTTCTATTTACTTCTCAGAGTACATTTTCTCCCTTCTGATTACTTATTTTGACTGTTTTTTTCCTTCTCTGTTCCATTTAGTTCCCTGAAAGATTTGTTCTGAGACACTCTTCTTTTTCACTATTTTTCTTTATGTTACTATACCTAAGTCGTTTACATTTATTATCCTTAATCCTAAAAATAAAACCTTTATTTTTTAGGTAGGAAGAAACTTTTACAAAATAATTGAGCAATGAGAAACTTCCTTAAGTTTTGCAGTTAGTGTTAAAACCAGTGGAGCTGAGATTCAATCTAACCTATGACACAATGCTTCTTCATCAACACCTTGGTGTTTAAATTTTTTCTTTATACTAATTATTTTGTCTGTATTCCTGACACTGTCAGAGTATTTTAAACATATTGTATTGGAAGAAATTTGGCTTGGTTTAGTTTGATGACTTTATTTGAAGAGATGGAGGACAAAACTAGACCTGGAAGTCACATGTGATGGCAAAACTGCTGGAGTCTTATTCCAAACAAATGAATGACTGCTTTCACTTTCAGAGTACCTGGGGATCTATGGTTATGACCTATAGCTTAGTCTTCCAACTGTTATTAACATTTAATTTTCTAACTTTTCTTTCAGGCAATGGCTAATTAATATTTTCATTTAAAGTCTTCTTGGTGCAGTCCCAATGATATAAAAAAAATCAGTCCTAATGAAGAAGGATGGATGAGTTACATGTACAATCTTCCTTTTTTTTCATATCAGGATAAGATCATGCCCAGCTAGATAATGTCTTCAATACGTTCAATCAGCTCTCTGGTTCACTTTGCAGTGAGCAACCACATGGGTGGAAAGCGGAAACGAACAGTGGAGGAAATGTATTGTCCTCTCTTTCTATAAATTTAAGCCCACTTCCTCTCACCTTTTCTCAGGGGTAAGCTTATATTTCCATTTTAAATATGAGCTCCCAAAAGGCATTAACTATGCCATTTTTACTTTACTGCATTTTTACTCCCAGTATGATGCTGTGCTCACATAACTGATCTATGGTCACAGGAAGAAAATGACAAAAACTGCATTCCGATGACTACAAGCTAATATTTTATGGACCTCTGTAGTGAAAGTTTTGACCACTATTATAAATCATACCTAGGACATACATAACTCATGGTCTGTATTGACAATACTGTGAATATGTCATATGATATTAAGCCACTGATTTGAAGTCTCCTAATTGAGGTTTACTGATAATTAAGCAGAGAGGAAGAATAATTCCTCGTAATTTCTCTACAAGTAAGGACATTTATAGCTAAGAAACTGATAAAGTAGACAAAAGCATAATGTGTCACATCTTTCTGCAAACAGTTTTATATAAATGGAATGTATTATTGTAAACTCATGCTAATGGCTATATGTAGCCATTAAAATACGTTTGAATTTGAATTATAAAGTCACAGTATTTATAATTATAAAGTAATTAAAGTCTATTTCTTTATCAATTACTTCTTATGAGAACACTAATTTAAAATCACTTTGCTATGATTAAGCACAAATTAGTGAGAACATACCTATTCTTTCTCTCCTTTTCCCTTTTTGCTTTCTTCTTTCATTTCTTTTTGTTTTTTTTTCTCTTTTTTCCTTTCCTGTAAAAGGCATTACAAACTAAAAATATCTTAGTATATAAGATACTTTCCTCAAAGCTTTTAAACTAGATGATAGGTCAATTTGGACCTATATCTACATGAACAGATCTCCATTTAAGAGAAAGTATCTTCACTTATTTCTTTCACTATTAACTTTGATATGAAAGAGCAATTCATTCTGCTCTCCCAGCATAGCACAGTGGAAGTATCTGTTGTTCTGGTTTAGGGCTCCCTATTTTCCAAACCCTGGGTTTACCCTCACCGAGTTTACCCTCACTGATTAACAGAGAAATAAGTAAATGACTGTTGTGCCTGGAGAGATCAGGTGGTGGAGGCATGTATAGTTTAAATGAATTTGATTTTGTTAATGCATTTGCATAATTTGAAGAATGTATTTGGATTACATAAAAGTATTGAATTCTTTTTTAAAGATTGCTCATCTTCATAATTTCTGCAATTTTGGGTCTATGAATATTAATAAGTACCTCCCAACCTCTTCTTTATTGATGGTTCTAATTATTTTCACTAAGTTAAGCCTTCAGAAATAAAAACAGCAAGGAATGCCCAGATATCCTCTCTGAGAAAATTTTTAAGAGAGAATTGACTATTTTTGAGGAAAATGCCTGTTTTTCTCCTTATATGCCACCAGAAATGTCCTTATTTTACATGTTTGAAGGAAGTCAGCACCACTCCAAGCTTAGTTCATTGACTAATGGGGACTGGGCATGCTGGAGCCCTGCCATGTCACAGCATTTTTATGAGGCTGGAGTGCACTGCCAACAGAGTAGATAACTAACCCTTTTATCTTTTTGCTTCTTTCTGACCAAATCCTGCACTTTTCTAACTGTAATATTATACTTTTGTCTACTAAGAAATTCAGTCTGCTGCACAGAGGATTACCCTACACATGTAAAACAAAATAGTCAGTAGAAGTGATTAAGAAACTGCAATATAACTGGTTTTAATTGACATGTACCATTGAAACTCAACTTTACCCTTGATCTTTGTGCCAAACCATAAGGCAGTTTTCAGTGTTTTGGCATCTAATCTCCCCTGGAAAACCCCCAACCAGCTGAATTATTTTGATTGTTTTTTCTCTGCAATGAATTAAATGCTTGTGCCCCATCAAAATTCATGTGCTGAAATCTTGATTTTAATGTGAAGGTATTTGGAAGTGGGGCCTTTGGGAAGTAACTATATCATGAGTGTGGAGCCCTCATGAATAGATTAATGCTTTTATAAGATGAGGTCAGGGACCTAGTTACTTTGGGCCATGTGACAATGCATTAATAAGATGGCCTTCTACAAATTAGGAAGAAAGCCTTCACCAAACACTGGATCATTCTGGATTTTCCAGCCTCCAGAACTGTGAGGAAAAATGTCATTTAAGCCACTCAGTCCACAATAGTCTGTTATAGCAGCAAGAACTGACTAAAACACTCATCTTGTAATATGCATTAAAATCCACCTAAACATCACAACAATAATGCTAGACTCTGGATTCTGATTAAACTTACTAAAAAATAAGTGGCAGTGTATAAAGAGTTGTAGGGAAAACACAGGTGTTAGAGTTGGGAAAGTCTCACCTAACTTAAGGCCCAATCATCTACTGATACCCTATTTTCATTATTCATATGGTAGAGATGTTAATAATAGTGATGATAATAATAGTCAAAATATGAGGAATTCCAAGATGTCAGAGGAGTAAGCAGAAGTTAAATTAACCTCCTCCCAGGACCAATCTAGAATTACAACTAAATTGTAGAGAAATATTCTGGGATAACCAATGGAAAAAGAGCTGGAGAGAAGCCTTATAATCATAGATAGATGGAAGAAACTACTTCACCACAATATGACTGGTATGGAGTATAGAGGAGAAACAAGAGGGCTGGCTGGGCTCCTACAGGTGGCACCTGAAACACTGGAGAAAAATTCAATGGCTCAGGGGTTCTCCCTGAGAAGCGTGGCTACCCAGCCTACAGCACCAGAGCCAGGAAGTAACCCAGATAATATCCAGCTGAGAAAAGCAGCTGGGTTTCGGTTTGCCAGAGAGAGACAGTTGGAGTCACAGAGAGCCTTTTAAAGGGCAATGCACATAATTTCATTTGCAGCCACATACCCTGGGCTCCAGCAAATGGAGGGCAGAGTGGACTAGAGATGCTGGAAAAGAGCTAGGGATGGAGGCTTTGGAGAGAGAACAGCAGGAACAGCAACCGGGATCCCTGTTCTGAGTCATTCCCCATACTGCAGGGGCCATTTTGCTCAGGCAAAGCAGTCCCCTCCAAGTGGCATCAGTATGAGGGGAAGCAATAGTCCCACCTGCAGGAATTATTCTTCCCTACCCTGTGGTGCTTAAGCCTGGCTGCTGATTACAGATTGACTAGATTAACAAAAGAAGGAGAGAGATATCTGGTAGCCTTGAACGGGCCACTTAGAACCAGACTGGGACATCATCTGACATTACCAGGAGCAGATCCAGAAAGAGCAAACAGAACTGTACAAGTGCATACAACATGTGGTGGGTGGAGTGACTCTCGGCCAGCCAGCTGGAGGACAGGATCCACCAAAGCAATACCTGCTCATCTCTGAAAGCTCAGAAATGGCAACATGCTTACCCAGACAAAGTAAATCGAACCATAAGCATTTTTGTACATCTATTTCCAAAATAATAATGTTTTACATGTATTACTTATATCTTGACATTTTCAGACAATATAACTTGAAAATTTTCTATTAGTGGTATACATATTCAATGTGATTTAATGACTCTTAATTACAACACCTTAAGAAAAAATAAATTTAATAATGTTAATATTTTATAATTTTATTTGGAATTATGAAAGTCATACATTAACACATTTTTTAAAAAAATTCTGAGTATTTCTTTAGGATGCATTCTTAGAAGTAAACTTGCTGGTTTTCAGGAAGTATACATTTCCTAGTTTTGATGTTTGGATGCCAGTGTTTTCCAAAAAGATAGTGCAATTTACTCACAATAGTAGTTTATCAGTGTCCCTTTTTAAACATCCCCACAAGCTACAGACACCTTAATTATTTTAAACCATTGACAATAGAAAAGTCTGCCACAACTAGGGGGATCCTTAACATGTGATTTCAGCAATACAATTAGTTGTATTAGTTAAACAAATCAACTGAAAAAACAAAAATACCAAAATCTCAGTGACTTCATATAAGAAAAGTATCTTATCTTATTAGCATATAAGAAAAGTATTATATCTTATTAGCACACCAGTTCAGTGCACAGGCTGGGTGGACAGCCATCCCATAATCATTCAGAGATCTCAGACCCCATCCATCTTTCTTTTTTGTAATGCCTCCATCCTGGGTGGATCCTCTTTACATGTCCAGCCCTCATACATGGGAGATTTTAATAGTCAAGGCAAGAAATGTCTGACCACTCTTGCTCTTATATTCTATTAGGCAGAACTCAGTCTCAAGAATACATTCAGCTTCAAAGAGCTGCCAGATACAATGTATTCATATGCCCAGGAAGAAATGCAGCAAGTTCAGCCAGTATCTAACCATCTCTGAAACAAATATTATTTGTTTTTATTTTGATGTAATTGAAGAGTTTTTAACTTTTTAGAATAGAATTTAACCCATTCACTGTAATATATAGTAGTCATTAATGTGATAGTATGCTGCTATTCTATGCTTTTATATTATTACCTTCCTGGGTGCTTTCCCCCCCTTTACTTTTATTGGTTAGATGAGGTTGATACTCATTCCATTTTCCTTCATTAATTTGAAACTACTTCTATACTTTTCAATTCTATTAATGGTTGCTGTACTGTACCATACATAGCTCTCAATAAGATTGATTGTGAACAAGATAACCTGTATTTCTGCAATGGCTTTATAAATAATTAACTTCTCCATCCTCCCTTCCTGATATCATATCTCTCATATATATATATATATATATATATATATATATATATATATATATATATATATATATATAAACTGTTGAAACCTTTTCCTTTCTCTTTCTCCTTTCTTTTTCCTTCAGGAGATCTCTGAAGTGCATTTATCTCCTCCTAATCACTGCTTCCTACTGCTTCTAGGTTTTGTGGGAAAAATTTGGAAATTACCAGTATTCCTATGAAAGAATTATTATGTTTAAAATATGACTCTAGAAGATTATGGAGGAGTAAGTTGAAGGTACACTATCCTCCAAGAACCAATCTAGAATTATAGCTAAATAGTAGAGAAATCATCTGAAACAACCAACTGAACAATAGCTGGAGAGAAGCCTCATAACCATAGACAGAAAGAAGAAATCACTTCACCACAATGTGACTGGCACAGAGTGTGGAGGGGACACAAAAGAGTTGGCTGGGCTCTCAAGGGTGGCAGGTGAAGTGCCAGAGGGAAATTTCAGCAGCTGGGGGATTACCCCTGAGAAGTACAAGGTCTAAACTCCAAGCTAGACTCCTCAGCTTACAGCACCAGAGCCAGAAAGGAACCCAGATAACATCCAGCTGAGAAAAGTGTCAGGGTTTCTATCTGCCTGCCTGAGAGCTGGCTGGAGACACAGAGAACCTCTTAAAGGACAAACACACAAAATTTCATTTTCAGCCTCTTACCTTGGGCTATGGAAAAGGTGGGGGATGGGGGCAGTGGATTAAATGCAGTTTAACAGAGTCTGGGGATGGTGGCTTTGGGGAGAGAATTGAGGGAGCAGCCTCCAGGATCCCTGTACTAAGTAATACCCCATAGTACAGGAGCCATCTTCCTCAAGCAGAGCAGTCTCCTCCAAGTGGCATCTGCCTGAGGGGGAGCAATAGCCCCACCTATAGGAATTACTCTGCCCCACCCTGTGGTGCTTAAGCCTGGCTGCTGATTACTGTCTGACTACTGACTAGATTAACAACTGAAGGAGACAACCACAGGTTGTGGATCACTGGTCATCTCAAACAGGCTGCCAAGAGCCAGACTGGGACACTATCTGCCGTCACCAAGGGAAGACACAGAAAGAGAAAACAGTGGTAAACACTAGATTCTACTGAGACAAATACCACCATGGTCTTCTTCATGATTTGCCTTATTTTTTCTCCTACATAGATTTTCCCCCTTATTTTAAGTTTATTTATTTATTGTTTTTTATTTTTTTAAGATTTTATTTATTTATTTTTAGAGAGAGGGAAAGCAGAGGAGAAAGAGAGAGAAATGTCAATGTGTGGTTGCCTGTCACACGTGCCCCACTGGGCATCTGGCCCACAACCCAAGCATGTGCCCCTTTGGTTCAAAGCCCACACTCAATCCACTGAGCTACACCTGCCAGGGCCATTTGTTTTATTCTTGTTGTATTATAGTTGTTCCAGTTTTCACCAATTGCTCTTCCTGAATAGCTTTTTAACATTTATTTCTTGCCCTTCCAGTTTGTGCCCATTAGGTCACTAGTTTTTATGTTATAGCTTGTTTCTAATTTCATACTACTCCTCCAATCTCCTACTCCATTTTAGTTTCTTCATTCCTCTTCTTATTGTCATTTTAAATTTTATTTTGTCTCTTGCTATGACTTATTTATATTCCATACTCTTACTGTTTCTCCCTTCTTCAGCCTCTCAAAACCATTTATTTGTTATTAGTCATCTCACACTCTTTTTCCCATACTTCAAATACCCTTATTTTCTCTCCACCTTTACCAATCGTTGCTAACATGTTGCGGATATGGTGGTTGTTTTTGCACTTCTTCATTTATTTACAGATCTTCACTATTTTTGTATTTCAAATCTCAATTTTTACCATTTCCTTCTCCGACTCCATTTAGCCTTCCTCATGCCCTTTCTTTCTCTTTTTTTCATTTTAAATTTAAATTTTCCCCTGAATTAGCCTGGTTTTCATTCCTCACTCTTAATATTCCTTCACCCTCTATCCTCTAAAAATCACTTCTCTTTCTTCTAGACATTTCTTAAGCTTTTCTTAATTTATGTTTCCCTCTTATTTCCTTCCCACCTATATTAATTTTCGCTTATTTGTTATTGATAGTGCTGTGGTGGATCTTTTTCTCCAATTTGACCCCACTTTTTTCTCTCTCTCATTATATATTTTTTAAATTTCTGTTTAAACTTAATACTGTATGATTCCCTTCTCCTATTCCATTCCACCTTCTTCCCTCTCTTTTATATTCACAATATAAATTTTACTTTCTCTCTTTGCCTTGTCTCTATTCTTTACTCTTACTATTACTTCTCCCTCTACCCTCTTAAAGTTATTTTTCTTTCAGTAGTCATCTCATATTTGTTTTTCTTTTCTTATAATAGTCTTAATTACTTTACACCTTTATTAATATTGGCTCATTTGCTGTTGATACTGTGATTGTGGGCAGAATAGTGGGAAGAATCACCAGCATAGTTTCCATTCATTTTGTCTCTCTGACCAAGCACATAGAATAGAATAATCAAACATTACACACACATTTGCTTTAACTCCAGTGTGCTATTTTCACAGTCTAAGCTCCATTAAAAATGTACTAATTTAACAATATATTTGGCCCTTGTCTACTTTGTTAAAAATGTGTTGAGCTGTCCTTTGTTACTTAAGAACATGCATTTTCAAGGGCCATTATGACCTTTTTATTAGACTAAGAGGTCACTTTTGGAATTCAAGACTAAAAATAAATGGTATCCTTCTTGCTAAGACATTTAGTGGTAAGGATATTTATTGTACTCTAAAATCTTTAATCCTAACTTCATAATTCATTTTTCTCTTGTCTAATGCAATATCTGACTTAAGAGACTAAAATCAGGAGAAATCGTACACAAATACCTATCGGAATATTTTAAAATCATGTGCACTAACATTCAAGTTGGTGCATGTGGTCTGCTTTGTTAAAATGGCAAGTGCTTTGCAAGTGTTTAATGAGGTGCCAGAATTGGAGACTTAATACAACCTTCTGTAATTTCACACCCATATTACATGTATTTTGTGTGGAGAAAATTAAAATTTCTAGCAGCTATAGCAAAAAGTGCAGAAGTTCCCAATACACTTATAAATGATATTTCACTCCACATGGAAGAGATTAGGTCCACATCTGCTTCAGTTTCGTTGATGAACATGGAGTAGATGGTGTCAAGAATCATACAGCACTGGAATCTAGTAAGTGAACAAGAGGCCACCACCTAGGGAGGGACAAGGTTCACAGGTTCTTATGCAACACCATTTAGTTAGGCTGCCTGAGTTCATTCAACAAGATGAAACATTACCCAGTACTCCCTGTAAATTCATTCATGATGTTTGCCTACACATGACACTTGGATCTAATCTAGAAATATTTTATTCATAAATTTGTTTGAAGGCATCAGTTATGGTGTGTCTCCATAGTAACGAAATGTTATAAGAGATACAGAAGCATTGCCATTGGTCACTGTAGGTTTGCTCGTATGGAGACAGATCAGTTCAATGGAACATAATGGTTGGAATGTGTGTAGGTGAATTACTACCAAGAGACCTCAGCAAAAAGAATGGGGGTGTTGTTTCTAAATTGAATTCAATACTAGAATTCAACACTGTCATATAAGTTACAAAAAGAGGACACTGTTTTAAAGATTACACACATATAAGAACAATGTAGTATTTTTTCAAGGAATATTGATCTAAACACAAAGTAAAAGCATGAGTTATAGTCATCTTAAGTCACTTTGATGTACTAAATGACATTTTGCATTTGGTTTTATAGAATAACCCTCTGTAACATTTCAAACAGCAGTGGTTCTAGTTATTATTAGCTTTATTGTTATTAGTCCTTGACATGGTGATTTCTTCTACAATTTGGTGTTTTCTTTTTCAAAACCCTTGGATCCCCCGAATGTGTTTAGAGTGCAGAATTTTTAATGCAGCATAAACCTGAATTGATTGAGGTTTCCAATAATGAAAAGTCTTGTGTCATCTCAGGTTTTATATATTTGTCAAGATCTTGTGCTTATTTTAATATTCATTTTTCTGGTCATAACTTTGGGTATTACATTTTTATTCCAGTGCAGCAGACTACCATTTGGTGATTTAAAGCTTTAGTGTCCTGTCTTCCTAGCCTTATCCAATGGATAGTCTGGAGTAGCCTAGACCCTCAAAGTCTCTATCTTTTGAGTAATGAAGATGATTATCATCAGTGATAAGTTCACTTCAGGGATGTTATTTTTCTATCCTGAAAATATTTTTGATTATAAGTTTATGAGCAAAGAATGTGATGAGTTTTTCTGACTTCTCCAAAAACCTCTAGGGTGACATTTGGTTTAAAACTCTTTTACCTTAATTAGTTTGCTGAAACATTAATCCATGTATTTGGTGCTAGAGGACTCAGTTTCTGTAATTGTTTATAGGGCTTTGAGCCACCTGTAGAACTGAGAGTTAATATAAAATCTAGCTACTAGATTAATTTGAGGAACATAATGTGCAATGAGAAAGCACTTGGTAAAACAGAAAATGTACTTTATGAATCAGAAAATAAGCATTTTGAGTTACCTGAGCATGGGGTATACATTGTGTTTACCAATGATTAATCAGTTGCCGAGATCAGACCTTTTATTCTTATTGTCCTGAAAATCTACTCACTCTACCTCTTTTATTTTTTTAATTTCTTAAAATGTCTTATTGCTTATGCTATTACAGTTGTCCCATCCCCCCTTCATTCCCCTCCATCTCGCACACCCTCTTCCACCTACAATCATCCACTTTAGTTCATATCCATGTGTCCTCAGTTCTTCAGCTTTTACATTTCCATGCTATTCTTGCCCTCCCCCTGTCAATTTTCTACCTACCATCCATGCTCCTTATTCTCTGTACCTTTCCCCCATGGCTCTTCTCCTCCAACTCTCCTGTTGCTATCCCTCCATGTTATCACCATTTCCGTGGTTCTGTTCCTGATCTAGTTGTTTGATTAGTTTGTTTTTGTTTTAGGTGTGGTCATTAATAATTGTGAGTTTGCTGTCATTTTAGTATACATGTTTTTTAATCTTCTTTTTCTTAGATAAGTCCCTTTAACATTTCATATAATAAGGGCTTGGTGATGATGAACTACTTGAACTTGACCTTATTTGAGAAGCACTTTATCTTCCCATCCATTCTGAATGAAAGCTTTACTGGGTAGAGCAATCTTGGATGTAGGTCCTTGTCTTTCATGACTTGGAATACTTCTTTCCAGCCCCTTCTTGCCTGCAAGGTCTCTTTTGAGAAATCAGCTGACAGTCTGATGGGAACTCCTTTGTAGGTAACTGTCCCCTTATCTCTTGCTGCTTCTAGGATTCTCTCCTTCATTTTTATCTTGGGTAATGTAATTATGATGTGCCTTGGTGTGTTCCCCCTTGGGTCCAACTTCTTTGGTGCTGTCTAAGCTTCCTGGACTTCGTGCACATCTATTTCCTTTGCCAGATTGGGGAGGTTCTCATTTATTATTCATTCAAATAAGTTTTCCACCTCCTCTTCTTCTTCCCCTTCTGGTACCTCTATGATTCAGATGTTGGAATGTTTAAAGATGTCCTGGAGGTTTCTAAGCTTATCCTCATTTTTTTTTTAATTCTCTTTTCTTCATTCTTTTCTGTTTGGTTGCTTCTTTTTTCCTTCTAGTCCACTCCATTGATTTGAGTCCCAGTTTCCTTCCCATCACTATTGTTTCCATGTGCATTTTCCTTCATTTCACTTAGCGTAGCCTTCATTTTTTTGCCTTCATCTAATTTGCGACCAAATTCAACCAATTCTGTGAGCATTCTGATCACCAGTGCTTTGAACTGTGCATCTGATAGGTTGGCTATCTCTTGATCACTTAGTTGTATTATTTATGGGGCTTTGATCTGTTCTTCTGTTTTGGTCATTTTTTTGTCATGTTGAGCCTGTTACATACTGAAGGGATACAGAAGGGATACTGAAGGAGCCTTAGGTGTTCACCAGGGTGGGGCAACCCAGTTGCTGGGTCATAATGCTATATGCGGGGCTGGGGTCCAAGAGGGAACAATGGTGCTTGCTCCACTATCTGTCAAACCTAAGTCCCTTCTGCCCCTTCCCCCAAGCAAACTGGGCCTTTCTGGTACTGATTCCCATGTGGGTGGGCTTGTGTGCATTATAGGACCCTGTGGGTCTGTCCAGTGAACTCTCCTGTGAGGCTGGGAGTCTCTCCCTGATCCTTAACTCCATCAGGTGTTTTCAGTTGGTGTTTTGAGACTTTATTTACCAGCCCTGAGACCCTAGGTTGGGCTGTCTGTCTCGCTCCCCAGTTATCTGTGTGCAAATGTGGGATTGGTGCCCAGTCACCCAGCCACCTTGCGTACATTGCCTCACTTCACAATTGCTGCCTTCTTGGATCTGCCCATTGCCACCCTGAGCCCAGGGTCTGCCAGACACTGCCTGCACGCCCAGGGTTTTCCCTCTACTGTCTTGTACACCTAGAGTGCCTTGTATGCCCAGTGTCACCACTTCTTCTGCCTTGACCCCTCTCTGTTGGGCCACTCAACTCCGCCCCACCTACCAGTCTGGATGAATGTGTCTATTTCAGCTCCTTGGCTGTCCAACTTCCATACAGTTCAATTTTCTGTCAGTTCTGGTTGTTATTTTGTTTCTAAATTTTTGTTGTCATTATTTTGGTTGTGTGAGGAGACATAGTGTGTCTACCTTCGCCTCCATCTTGGTCAGAAGTCTCTGTGTCTTCTCTGTCACTACTACTCTATACTGGTCCCAGGTATTTCGAGTCTGGACTATTGGTTTCTACTGGAGGATTTTTCAACTTCTTTTCTTTCTGTAAAAAGTTATACAAGTACATGAGGCCATGAAAGATATTCCTATGTGTTTCCCTGCCCTGATGAATACGTAGGGCCCTGCCCCTTACTATGTAACAAGTGGGCCAGGACAAAAAATATGGCCCAAATGAAAGAAGAGATCAAAGTTCCAGAAAAATACAATGAAGCAATGAAAAAATAGCCAACCTGTGAGATGCAGAGTTTAAAACATTGGTAATCAGGATGATCACAAAAATGGTTGAGTTTGGTAGCAAAATAAAGGATAAAATGAAGGCTATGAAAAGTGAAATAAAGGAAAGTGTACAGAGAACCAACAGTGAAAGGAAGGAAATTTGGACTCAAATTAACATTTGGACCAGAAGGAAGAAGTAAGTATTCAGCCAGAACAGAATGAAGAAACAATAATTCAAAAAAAAATGAGGAGAGACTTAGGAATGTCTGGGACAACTTTAAATATTCGAACATCTGAATCACAGGGGTACCATAAAGAGAAGAGGAAGAGCAAGAAAATGAAAACTTATTTGAAAAATGATGAAGGAGAACTTCCCTAATCTAGCAAAGAAAATAGACTTCCAGGAAGTCCAGGAAACTCGGAGAGTCCCAAAGAAGTTGGACCTATGGAAGCTCACACCAAAGTACTTCATGATTACATTACCCAAGATGAAAGATAAAGAGAGAATCTTAAAAGTGGCAAGAGAAAAGCAGAGACTTACCTACAAAGCAATTCCCATAAAACTATCAGCTAATTTCTCAAAGGAAAGTTTGCAGTCAAGAAAGGGCTGGAAAGAAGTATTCAAAGTCATGAAAAGCAATGACCTACATCCAAGATTACTCTATCCAGAAAAAGTATCATTTGGAATGGAGGACAGATAAAGTGCTTCCCATATAAGGTCAAGTTAAAGGAGTCTATCATCACCAAGCTCTTATCATATGTAATGTTAAAGGGACTTATCTAAGAATAAGAAGATGATCAAAACTATGAACAACAAAAAGAAAACACACTCACAACTAGCAACAATCAAACCTAAAAAAACAAAAAATAAAAGTGAACTAAGCAAACAACTAGAACAGGAACAGATGCACAGAAATAGAGATCACATTGAGTGGGGAGGTGCAAGGGAGGGGGCAGAATAGGGGAAAAGGTACAGGGAATAAGAAGTATAATTGGTAGGTACAAAATGGACAGGGGTAGGTTAAGAATAGTATGGGAAATGGAGAAGCCAAACATCTTACATGTATGATCCATGAACATGAACCAAGGTGGGGGAATGATGTTGAGAGGGGAAGTACAGGGCAGAGGGAAATAAAGGAAAGAAAAAAAATAGAAACGAAAACAAAAGAGAAAAAGTAAAGGAAAATAAAAATAAAAACAAATAAAAAAAAGAAAAAGAAAGTAAGATATTCTTCTAAGACATTTCTTCAGTTTCACACTACAGATGAGAATGTGTTCCACACTACTAAATCTAGACATTTTATGGTCCTGTGCAAGTAATCATCACTCTCCAATAGGTAGCCTGGTAAGCTAAAGTTGCAGAGGGCACTGTGCAAATGTTTAGGAGGGAGGGATGAAATGTGGGGCTATTGAGAGAAATAAAGGGTGAGTATAAGAAGGAGGAGAGATGAGGTCTTTTGTCTCTTGGAAGAAGTTGCTATCATGCCTAACAGGTAATCTTTGCCAGGGGAGAGAGGCTCAGTTGTACAATTATGTGGCCTTTTTCTATTCTTTTTTTCCATTGAGGACACCTGTGGTAGGTGTTTCAGTGGCCATGGTGCCTACTCTGCATACACTGGAGGGTGTGAAGACAGAGGGTCACTGATTTATGTTTTTTTCTCCTGCTCTGCAGAAGTCAATCCACCTGTGTTCATGTGTCTCATGATCTGATAACCTTGTGGAGCTGAGAAGGGGAGTGCTAAGTATTGGCTAGTGAACAAAGTCCACTCAACACTCACCTTGGCATAGAATAGAAAATACACATATAACTTAATTGCACTCATCCCTTGATATCTGCAGGGGATTGATTCCAGGTTGACTCAAGGTTGGTCAAATCTATGAATGAAAAAACCCGGGGATACAAAGGGCCCACTCTACACTTATTGAAACAAATCCACATACGACTGGACATGTGCATTTCAAACCTGTGTCACTCAAGAGTCAACCATATTTCATTTTTCACTTTAAATTGTTCCAAATGTGCTCTTTTTAAAGAATGAAATTTTCATTATTTATAGACACTTAAAATATTTTCTCAGCAACATCATTTTAAATGGGTAGTTTACAGATTGCTCTAAATTGTGATATTAAAGAATAGAGTAAGCGCCAGAGTCCATTGTGTTCAGTGTTATAGATACAGGTTTTTTAAAGAAACAGTTTCTACTCTATCTATGAAACTTTAGTTTGGATTGAAACTCAGTTTTAAAGTGTTTCCTGTGTAAATGATGAGCACAAGATTTTGGCACTATCCTTTTGTGTGCTTGGTGCCTACTGTCTGATGGTGGATATATTTCAATTAAATGAAACTGTTAATAGTGGAGGAAAAGGTATTTGTAAAACAGTATAACTGTGACAGCAGTAATTATGGAAACAAAAAGCACTATGTAAATGCCTTACAGTAAAAAGTGTATGATTTAATTTGGACTTGCTTTTTCTTATTTGCCCAATACATTCTATTTAACTAATTTGCTATAGCATTAAACTTCCAAGGGAAGTTATGCATGGTCTCCACCTGTTTTAAATACTGTGTGTCTCGATTACAAACTGCCCTTGTGAAATATTAGAGTTTCACAGTCCATGTTAAAGATAATGTTTCACTGGAAAACACATCGGTTAAATTTAACTTTTAGATTTTATGTAAATCCCATGCATGCTAGTACTTTGCATGCCATTAACAGAAGAGACTAAAATCCTATTCATTTTTAAAAGTTCATTTTCTTTCTCAGGACCATGAAATACCAAACTGAACTTGACCCTAAAAAGGGTCTCCATTTAAAAATGGATATGAAAACCATTTAATAATCATGTGTGAGTCCATTTCATGAAAAGGGATGGAACACTTAACATTTCTAAGTCCTTCCTGAATTCTTATATGTGTATTTAACAATTCAATGATGCAGCTCTGGATATACAAAGACTTGAGTAATTGGTGTAGTTATAGAGTGAAAAGAACTGCTTGTATCAGTGCTGCATTTCCCTCCCTCACACACTAGCCTGAATAGGTACATTTACAATTGCATTTACTGCCAAATATATTTTTACATGGACAAATGGGTCACTGGTTCTCTGCAGGTGGGTTCTTATTTATGAACCAGTCACAATTCACAAAGATATAAAAACTTTGGCTGTGATTCTGGAATGAAGCATTCTAAGATATAAAAGTACAATTATGATTGTAATTTAAAATATGTCCTAGTTAAAAAATAAATATCCTGACACACTTGTTTGCAGCAATAATTGGACAAAAAGGAAGTTTTCTGTGACCCTAAACTAAGAATAGTGTTTAACTTTGAGAAAGTCTTGTCTTCCAGAGCAGTAGTAACATGTTGTAGAATCTTTTATGACTAGTAATTTATCACAGGTTATTGTACTATAAAGTAGAATGTATAAATAGGTTATAAATAAATTTACTTGTTCAGGTCTTTATAAAAAAAAGAAGGCTGTCTCTCTCATTCAAGATTTTTAAATTATTTTGGAGGATATTACAGAAGGATGACTGTATAGTTAAAAGACTATGGAGTTCAACAGACCTGGGCTAGAGTATTATCTTTAAATAGTATTAATTTATATTTATTTATTTATTTAAAATTAAGTTTTATTGATTATGCTATTACAGTTTTCCCAATTTTTACCCCTTTCCCTCCCTCCACCCAGCTCTTCCCACTCCCTTAGGCAACTGCCACACCATTGTTCCTCTCCATGGGTTATGCATAGTTCTTTGGCTATTCCATTTCCTATATTGTACCTTAAATCCCCATGTCTATTCTGTAACTACATATTTGTACTTCTTAATCCCTTCACATTTTCACACATTTCCCCACAACCTCCTCCCATCTGACAAACACCAAAATGCTCAATGTATCCATGATTCTGTCTCTGTTCTTTTTAGCTTACTTTGTTTTTTTTTTTAGATTCAATTGTTGATAAATATGTATTTATTGCCATTTTATTGCCTGTAGTTTTGATCTTCTTTTTTAAAAATAAGTCCTTTTAACATTTCATATAATAATGGTTTGGTGATGACGAACTTCTTTAGTTTGTTCTTGTCTGGGAAGCTCTTTATCTGCCTTTTGATTCTAAATGATAGCTTTGCTGAGTAGAGCAATCTTGGCTCTAGGTCCTCGCTGTTTATGACTGAATATTTCTTGTCAATCTCTTCTAACCTGCCAAGTTTATTTTGAGAAATCAACTGACATTCTTATGGGAACTCTCTTTTAGGTTACAAACTGCTTTTCTCTTGCTGCTTTTAAGATTATCTCCTTACTTTTAACCTCTGGAATTTTACTTATGATGTTTCTTGGCATAGGACGCTTTGCATCCATGTTGTTTGGGACTCTCTGTGCTTCTTGGATTTGCATGTCTTTTTCCTTCACAAAATTAGGGAAGTTTTCTTTCATCATTGTTTCAAATAGATTTCCATTGTTTTATTCTTTCTGTGTTTCTGTTACCCCTATGGTGTGAATGTTGGAATGCTTGAAGTTGTCCAAGGGGCTGGTTACACCATCCTCATTTTTTGGGATTATTTTTACTTCTTGTTCTGATTGGTTGTTTCCTGCTTCTTTATGTTCCAAATCATTGATTTGATTCTTGCTTTCATCTGCTCTACTGTTGTTTCCCTATAAATTGTTTTGTTATTTAAATTAGCATATCCTTTATTTCTGATTGGATCTTTTTTTATGCTACTGAGGTCCTCACTAAATTCCTTGAGCAGCATTATAGCCAGTGTTTTGAATTCTGCATCTGATAGATTGCTCATCTCCATTTTGTTTAGTTCTTTTTCTGGAGTTTTGATCTGTCTTTACTTTGGGTCAGTTTCTTTGTCTCCTAATGTTGGTACCTCCTTGTGTTTGTTTCTATGTATTGGGTAGAGCTACTGTGACTCCCTGTCTAGGTGGCATAGACTAAAGTAGTAGGTTTCCTGCAGGTCCCAGTCACACAATCTCCCCTGTCACCCAAGCTGGGTACTCAAAGTGTGCCCAACGTGTCAGCTGAGTCTTGTAGTTCAGCCTTGGCTGCTGTTGGCAGATCGATGGGAGGAATTAACCTAGGCCAGTCAGCTGCAAGGATTGGCTGTGACCACTGACTATCAACCTCTGCCCTCCATGGAGGATCAGCTGTGCAGGAGCAGAGTGGTGGTGCTTCAATATGGTCTGTAGCTGTTCTCTGGGTGCACAGGCTCTGGAGTTTCCCAAATGGTTCAGGCCAAGGTCAGCCCCACCTGTGTTCTGCCTGAGGCCACCTTGCATGATCTATAAAGCAGTCTGAGATAGCTGCTACTTGTGCTGGGCTTAGAGTTTCCCAGGGGAAGCCAAGCTATGAAACTAACCTGGCTGCTGCTAGTGCTAGGCCTGGGGCCAATTAGCAAGAGGTATGGGAGCTGAGTGTTCCTGAGGCTGAGGCTGGCTATGGCTTGTTTGATAGGATTTAGGAAGTTGTGATGCATGGGCCAAACAAGACCAGCCATTCATATGGAAAAGTCACAGTTCACAGTTTGGGTGGGCCTGTCAGTTGGATGGGACAGTCTTAGGGGATCTCCAGAGTGGGGCAAACAGTGTTAGCTAGATTGATTGAGTCTCATATATGACACATGCCTACCAGCTCTGTCGCTTTGTTGGGTGAAGGTTCAGAAAATGGACAATGACCTCTGCTTGCCCTTTTGTCTGGGAGAAAGCTATCCCCCAGTTCCCACCTTGATGCCAGAGTCTTCTGTTCCTCTCTGTAAGCCACTTGTGCTTTTCAAGCTGCTCCCCTAGTGTTGAAGCTCAGAGGGAATGAGTCTGAGTGAGTTCATTTGTGAGTTCTTTAAGGGGAACCTCTTTGAAGTACAGAAGTTTCTTCCACCAATTCAACGCCTGCTGGGTTTTAGAGCCAGGAGTTATGTGGATTTATCTTCCTGGCACTGGAAACCTGGACTGGGGAGCCTGGTGTGGGGCTGGGACTCCTCACTCCCAAGATACGCCTCCCAAATTTTTATCCACCACATGTGGATGCGGGACCAGCCCATTCTCCATCTTCTCTCCTCCTACCAGTCAGGATGGATATGGTTTCTTTAATTCTGTAGTTGTCACACTTCCATTCAACTTGATTTTTTGTGGTTCTAAGTGATGGTTGTTCTATATTTTAGTTGTAATTTTGATGTGGTTGTGCAAGGAGGTGAGCCATGTTTACTTATGCCATCATCTTGACCATGAATTGTTCCTGTTCTTTTAAATTTTCCTGTTGTCAGATCATCCCAGGTTGTGGATTCAATACCTAGTTATGGCACATATGGTAGGCAACCAATTGATATTTCTCTCTCTCAGTATTCATTTCTTAACTCTGAGTGAATTATTTTATCTTTCAGTCCAGCTGCCACATATGCCATGGGCTGTTGTAAGGATTAGATGAGATCATTTGAGTAAAGCACCAAGGGCCTCAGCTAAGTCCATAAACACATCTCTTTCATGTTTAGGCCTGAGGCTTGCCTTCAGTAAAGGGTAAGAAAGGAGATATATAAAAAGATATTTTCTAACTCCTTTGGTTATGATCTTGGTTAATTTAAATTGCTGTTGTTGTCATTGTCTTATCTTTAAAATAAGATGATTGAATTAGATGGCTTTTAAAGTGTTTTATTGTTATAACATTTCCTTTTCTTCTCATTCTGAGAAACAATAAGGAAGCTACAAAGCAGATAGGGGAAAATGTTGATATTCCAAAATAGATTTAAAAATTCAAACAATAAAATAAATAGACAAGTTTAGAAGAGGTTAGCATTGATTATAATGATTTCCTTTTTCTGCACAAAGAACAAGATACCTGATTTGACAAGTATGGGTGTATAGATGGGGCCAATGGACACCATATAAGAAATTAGGATTCGTCAGGAAAAATTTAGGGTCAGTATTTCTTCCTACTTGAATAGACTTATAAGGATGACAGTTAAAGATGTACTGAAATAAGCTATTAAATTACTGCCATTTGTTGCCTAAAAATAACATACAAGCCTTAGTTTTTTTACTTTTGAAATGAATGGGCTACAAGAGAATAATTCTGATTTAGTTTTCAATGAGATGAAACCCTTCAATGAAGGAGAATCTTTCCTAAATTTTGGAAAAAATACAGTAACAAAAATGATTGACCCATAAAAGGTCTATAAGTGACATTTGAGAAAGAGGATTGAGCTTCATTAACTGTGTGTGTGTGTGTGTGTGTGTGTGTGTGTGTGCTGTTCTGGGGCAAAATAGCTTGGCATATAAATTTGTTATTGCCATGAAGTAATATAGAACACATTACAGAGTATTTCAATGTCAAAAGTCACATTAACACCAGAATAAAATGAAGCAAAAGGAATTTTATGGAGTATTACCGCATAAATGTTATAAATTCAAATATCAAAGACAATTCAAAGATGCTGGTTTTCTTTTTCATTGTATAAATATTTCTATGTTATTCCTTCCATTATATTTCTTGTTCCATCAGAATAATGTTTGCTTATAAGCACAAAAAAAAAAACTCCAGGACAATTTTATATTATGTATTCTTCAGTTATTTTATATAAAATAACTTTAAAAATAAGAAAAAATTATTATATTTAAAATTAGTTTATCTTGAAGAGCAAAGGGAGTTGGATGTCTTAACTGCTAATTAAAATATTTTTAAATTCATGATTAAAATGTTAAAAGTTATATAGTATCAGGAAAATGCCAGTGAAATGTAGGCACATCTATGCCAAAGTATAAAGAGAAATTAATTAGATATTAGTATTCATTCATTTATTGAACATACTGGTGATTCTTATTAGGAACTAGATATTAGGAGAGCAAAGAAGACTATATAAAAGTTTTTATCTCAAATAGCCACACCTTTGGGGGAAGTAGGTCAGTACTGATTTAATGGTGATATGCATAAGGCATTGGGGTGCACACAGAAAGGACCTTGATTTTTAAGGAGGGACAGGAAGGTTCCTAGAGGGACATAGCAGCTGGACCTTTTAGGATGAGGGATTTATAGTGGTAAAGAGAAGGGCACAGTTGGCAGAGGATGAGAGCATGAAAAAACACAGAGAAAAAGCATGGTCACATTGCAATTTCAATGTACTTAATACTACTGAACTGTATGCTTAAGAATGGTTAAGATGTCATATTTTATGTTTTATGTACTTTCTCACAATTAAAAGTTTAAAAAAGAATGTCAACACAGTACACAAAAAAATCTTAATCTTAGATATTGGCATAGTGTTAGAAGTATAGGCAATAACACAGAGGACCTGGTTGTAGCTGAATCCTATGTGTGACTGAGCTCCCTCCCAGTGAGGCTCATGACCTGCCAATTACAAGCAAGATGACCCTTGTTAAACTGGCTTTTTGACCGAGGCATACAAAAAACTCCTAGTAATTTTTTTCCCTAAATTAACTAGGCCAATATATTTTTGGATCTAAGCAAGCTGAAGGGATTGCCCTGTTTTACTCTCTATAGCCAAAACCAATTGTCTAGGATTTTAAAGGAAAGTTGAACCATGCATGTCCTTCAGTGCCAGAGAAAATAAACCCAAGAAGAGAGCAAGAATAAGACACAAACTTAAAATCTGTGGAAAATCAGTGTAAAAAATATAGTTTGCCTACATTACCCAGATATTTACCCTCCAGATTAAGCCAAGACTACATGCTAAAAGAAATAACATTTTCTAGGTACTCAGAGCTTTATAAAAATTCAGCTCTCTCTCAGAAGATAATTTTTTTAATTTCTTAAAATTTTTATTTTATTGTATTTTTCTAAATTCTTTTATCCTCCTTATACTCTCTTCCACCTTCACCTACCCTTTCTCCCCCACCCCTGAAATCACCACACTGTTGACTGTATCCATTATTTTATTATTCACATTTTACAGATTAAAAATTTCCCCAAGGCCATATAGCTAGTAATTTAAAAAAATACGCTTTCAAATTATAATATTTTTATTACATAATCATAATCTTAAACTCCATCTTTAATGTCTGTGGGCACATGCATGTGTATAAGTTTTTAATATATACATTATGTAAAGAGAAATACACAGTATGAAAATACATAGGCATAATGACCAAAGAAGGTAATTCTGTTGTTTATTTCATTTCTCTGTAAAATTAAAATAATAACATTCAAGGGATTACATTCAGTTGGGCCCCAATTCTTTCATTAAATGTTGTTTAAAATATTAGTATGTGAATTTACCTAATTCACAGCTTTGATAAAAATTATTATAGTGTTTCATTCAATTATTTATTATAGTTTCCATTTCTTAATTACAAGTGCACCACTAGGTGGAAATAATAAATAGAATGAATAAATTTTACTTATTTAAAATCTAGTTCCCTATAGATTTATATATGTTTAGTTTTATTTTATGTAAAAGCTGTTGTAAATTATGTTTATTAAAATATATATATGGCATGGGTTTTAAAAATATGTTTTATAAAAGCACTAAACTATAACTTCTATATATTATAGCCTAGACTTCTTTATGCAAAACACTAATTCATAAACAAATACAAAATAAATTACTACATATATATGACTCTCAAAGACAAATTTGGAGTAAATGTCTACAAAATCAAGCAGTAGAATCTGCTAAGGATCTAATTTATGTGTTTAACTTTATTTAAAATGTAATCATTACCATAATAAAGACATTATTACAGAATGATAATTCAAATGGTAATTAATGTTTTATTTTGTATTTTGTTTCTTCAAGATCAACATGGTGGTAGAGCAGCCTGTTCCTTCCTTTGGTGTGTGACATTCCATTTCACTATGCTAAACATTCACAATATAGATTGATGTGGCCTTTGGCCTCTCTCTCTGAGATGGATCTGAAGCTTGGTGTTAGAGGCAGGAAAATTAATGAGTCCACCACTCTGTGTCATTCTCTGCTCCCCTCTTTAAATGGTAATTATAGTGACACCATTTATACTATTATGGTTAAGCATTTCCATTAGAAAACCAGCCTTACTTCTGAGATTAATACTTTCCTTATGAAAACAGTCTACAGATTTGAATTAGGCCAAAAATATATAAACCAATAAAAATGAAATTGTAAGCTTGAGGGCAAAATTGAGAAAAACATAGTTGCCATTTAATATAAAACCAGTTGTGTACTGAACAATTCCAGGGAATACAATTTACATAGACCTGTACACCAATGTGTCTGTGTTTCAAATTAGTTTGAACATTTAAGTAGTGGAAGAAAGGAACTATGGCTGTAATAGGTTAAAAGTTAATCTGCGAATAACTACTTACAAAATATTGCATTAAAATTATAAATGCCAAAGTCTTAAAGAAAATTTATCTACAAAGATTCACCCTGAATGTGACAGATCCAGCTGAGACAGAAGCTATGAAAGGTGATGTTATAAGAGCTGATGACTAAAAGAGTTACAGTGCACATTACATCACATGGGAATGGGAGTCTGTAGGAGGGCTTTCCCACCCACCACCCTGCTTGCTTCAGTTCCTGCATTTGTGACAAGGGAGTAGAGATCTATTTAGCTGGTGGGTCTGGGCAGCTGGCAGGGGACATCAAGTGCTCTGAGCTGTTGGAATTAACTAGATGTGTTTATCTAGAGATCAATTCTATCATGACAGATGGTCCCCTAAATATGGTGTAATTATGTTTTTTTAAAGCATACTTTTTTGGCTTCCAGTTTTTATTTAGGCCATGATACCAGGTGCTCTGAAATTCTACACTGTGGTAGTCACGTGGAATTCAGTTTAAACATTTTTTGTGTGTAATTGAAGGCAGTTTCATTGAACCATGGAATAAAGGTCAATATAAGGAAGATCTATCAAATGAAAAGAATTATAACATTTCACAGTGCCCTCTTCTTTCCTATTATGTTGTTGTAAATTCTTATTTAGCCATCTTACTGTGTTTACTTATTGGGTTTCTCACTGAAAATGTAAATACATTTCCATTTGTTTTGTAGCTGGATATATTTCATCTTGGAGCAGAAAGCTGAGCCCCAAGGGAAGGAGAGGTCTGGGGCCTGAAAAGCTACTCTGGCATCCTAGGACAACCAAAAGTTTGGTTTCTTGGACAAGATACCTGGACATTGGGCCCCATAGCAGTCTGAAAGCCTACTCTGCCACTGAATGCTTTTTACTCTCTGAAATGCCTGGGGCAGAAGCTGTGGCCAGAATGACTAAGAAAAGAGGATAAAAATCATGACTTTTTTATGCCTTAGACCTGAGGTCCTGCTGGTAGGTCTGTAGCCCTGCCTTTTTTCTACTGCACACCTGGGGATTTTCCTAGCATTTTGTGGCTGCTCAAAGAATGCTTCTTTTTTATCATTTATTTTAAAACTTGATGATAATTTTGTAAAACACTTTGATCTTAAAACCATAAATCATTACAAATAGAAGAAATCATCAAGTGGTCTTGGATGAATGAACAAATAAATGGTTGTATTTCCATACACACAGTCTCCTTTGATTCCAACAACAGACATTCTTGAATTTTTATTTCAATAAATATTACGGTGCACCAAAACTACTGACAAATATATTTAAGATAATGTCTTTGAAATCAAGAGCTCAGAGTCTAATAGGAATCTTAAGCTCTGTCATGGTATCAGACCACATAAAGGAACACTGGACCAGAAATGTGAATGTATCTAACTGCATAGGCATATGGTGGTCAGAGAAAAATGGTTTAACATCTATGTGCTCCTGGAATTGTGGAAGGTGTGCAAACATTTTTTGGACACTCAGATGAAGGAATTGTATTTCAAGAAAAAGGCTCAATGTTAGTGCATACTTAATCACCTAGAGATTTTTTCAAAACACCGTGTTTGATTCAGCAGTTTTGGGGTGGGACCCGAGAGTTTGCATTTCTAATATCATATAAGTACTTCTGATATGTCCATGGACTGTATACTTTGAGTATCAAGACTGGAGAATAAAGTCACATTCAGAGAAATATAAATAATCTATTATATCCAGAGCACTGTTTTCAAAGTGGTGGGCAGGTTCACCAGGATACATGAAGTTATGGGAGGACATGTTCTTTTATTTCCATGTCCACTTTAGAAAGTGTATAATTTTGTTTATGTTTAACATACATGATATATCAAAAGAGGAATATATGTATGACACACATGTATATGCACATATTTGTTTGAGAACATGCTCATTTTTTTACTATTAGAGGTTAGTGTTAAAGAACAAAATGATGGGTTTAGACATAACTGGTGCAGTACAGAGGAAAAGGCAAGACATACATTATCTTATTTTTCATACAAAGACACTGATTCTCTGAGATGTCTAGTGATGTGTCCAGATTTGCAAAGCTGATGTCCCAGTGCAGACCTTTTGACTACAGGTCTAGTGCTTTTACCTCTGCTCTGTGCCTCAAACAGTTAGCTGGAGAAGAGAGCCATAAAATAAGTCAAAGCACCAAGGTGAACTTCACCTGCAAGTACACTTTCCTCTGACCTTTAATAAAACACAAGCAGAAAAAAAGTTGCAAAAACCAGATTGTCTTACATAAGCATCTCATTTAAGATAAAACTTTCCTTGATGGTGTTGTTAATCACTTTACCTCTTTGCTTTCCCTAGGAATCTCTGGTGACAGAGCCACTACAAGCTGTTTTGTATCTAAACTGCAGCTAACTCAAGATTAATTAGTATTTTTTGCAGAGCTGTTTTGTAGAAATACAATAGGGGATGTGGACGAAATCAAGTGTTGTGAGGCCAAGGTGCACAATTAGATTCCTATGAGCCTTTGAGGCAACTAAAATATCTGTCCCATTGAATGGTGTCAGCCTGAGGTTTGAATATGGCAATTGATAATTTTATCATAATAGAAGAAAGAAGCTATAACCTGGGGAGGGGTAAACGGGAGGGGTGGAGATTGAGTATTACCCAAGGTAGTACTTGCTTGTTTTAGCTGTTTCCCCAATGAAAGAAATTTCATTTTAATATTGCAGAAGACCTTCAGTAAGTCACCTCCATGAGAGGCCTTGGTTGAAACCCAGGAGTCAGGCCTCAAAGGTGTACTGGACATTGCTGCCCAGTTTTCAAACAGTAAAATATGCAACACTAAAAAACAATCAAAAAGTCTATTTAGAATGTGTATGTGCTCTGTCTTTTGCCCCAGTCTCCAGCATTCCCTCCTTTATTATTTTTGTTACCATTGTCCTCCCTGTAGGCATTGGAGGTTTACACTCCTGAGGTTTCGGTCCTTTCCAAGTGCTGACATAAGAATCCTGACTAGAGACTGATGCCCAGAGGCTACTGACTCTAATAAGTCCCTTATCATTTCCCATGTTTTACTAAGTATTGGGTACCTCGCCATCATGATTACTAACCAAGTCTAAGGAATTATTACCACTTATTACCACATTAATTAATTGACTCATTCATTTCTTTTTTTAATTTAACTTAATTTTATTTTAATTGTTATTCAAGTACAGTTTTCTGTCTTTTACTCCTGTCCCATTCCAGCCCCCACAGTGCTTCCCACCTCCCTCCCATTTCCACCCTCCTTAGTTTTTGTCCATCTGTCCTTTATACTTGTTCCTATAATCCTCTCCCCTTTTCCCTGAAATTTCCTCCCTCCTCCCCTCTGGTTACTATCATCTCATTTTCTATTTCAATGCCTTTGGTTATATTTTGCTTGCTTGTTTGTTTAGTTGCTTAGGTTCCTGTTAAAGGTGAGATCATATGGTATTCGTCTTTTACCGCCTGGCATATTTCACTTAGCATAATGCTTTCCAGTTCCATCCATGCTGTTGCATAGGGAAAGAAGCTCCTTCTTTCTTTCTGCCACATAGAATTCCATTGTGTATATGTACCATAGTTTTTTGATCCATTCATTTACTGATGGGCACCTAGGTTGCTTCCAACACTTGGCTATTGTAAATTGTGCTGCTATGAACATCAGGGTGCATAGGTTCTTTTGGAATGGTGTTTCAGGGTTCTTGGGATATAATCCTAGCAGTGCAATTGCTGGGTCAAAAGGCAGTTCCATTTTTAGTTTTCTGAGAAAATTCCATACTGTTTTCCATAGTGGTTGTACCAGTCTGCAATCCCACCAAAAGTGAACTAGGGTCCCCTTTTCTCCACAACCTCTCCAACACTTGTTGTTTGTTGCTTTGTTTATGATGGCCATTCTGACCGGTGTAAAGTGCTATCTCATTGTGGTTTTAATTTGCTTTTCTCTGATGGCTAGCGATATTGAGCATCTTTTCATGTGTCTCTGAATCCTCTGTATGTCCTCCTTGGAGAAATGCCTGTCCAAGTCCTTTGCCCATTTTTTAATTGGGTTGCTTGTCTTCTTGGAGTGGAGTCATATAAGTTCTTTGTATATTTTGGAGATTGAACCATTGTCTGAGGTATCATTGGCAAATATGTTTTCCTATATAGTTGGGTTTCTTTTTATTTTAATGCTGTTTTCTTTTGCTGTGCAGAAGCTTTTTATTTTGATGAGATTCCATTTGTTTATTCTTTCCTTTATATCCCTTGCTGTGGGGGACATATCAGTTAAAAATATTGCTGCTTGAGATATCTGAGATTTTCCTGCTGGTGTTCTTCTCTAGGATTTTAATGGTGTCACAGCTTATATTTAAGTCTTTTATCCATCTTGAATTTATTTTTGTGTATGGTGTAAGTTGGTGCTCAAGTTTTTTTTTTTTTTTTTTTTTTTTTTTTTTTTTTTTTTTTTTTTTTTTGCACGTAGCTCTTCAGTTCTCCCAACACCATTTGTTGAAGAGACTATATTTATTCCATTTTATGGTGTTGCCCCCTCTGGCAAATATTAACTGACTGTAATGACTTGGGTTTATATCTGGGCTGTCTTTTCTGTTCCATTGGTCTATGTGCCTGTTTTTATGCCAGTACCAGGCTGTTTTGATTACAGTGGCCTTGTAATACAGTTTGGTATCAGGTATTGTGATCCCTCCTACATTGTTTTTCTTCCTCAAAATTGCAGCTGCTATTCAGGGTCATTTATGGTTCATATAAACTTTTGAAGTGTTTGCTCTTTGTCTATGAAATAAGCCATTGGTGCTTTGATAGGTGTCACATTGAATCTGTATATTGTTTTGGGTAACATGGACATTTTGATGATGTTAATTCTTCCAATCCATGAACACTGTATGTGTTTCCATCTGTTTGTGTCTTCCTTGATTTAATTCTTCAGTGTTGTGTAGTTTTCTGCATACAGGTTTTTTATCTCCTTGATTAGGTTTATTCCTAGGTATTTTATTTTTCTTTTTGCTATATCAAATGGGATTTTTTTCTTGATTTCTGCTTCTGCTGTTTCATTGTTGGTATACAAAAATGCCTTTGATTTCTGGATATTGACTTTGTATCCAGCTGTTTTGCTGAATTCATTTATGAAGTTGAGCAGTTTTGGGGTAGAGTCTATATGATTTTCCATGTACACTATCATATCATCTGCAAACAGTGACAGTTTTGTTTCCTTTTTTTTCTGATTTGGATGCCTTTTATTTCCTTTTCTTGTCTGATTGCTGTGGCTAAAAATTCCAATACTATATTGGATAGAAATGGTGAAAGTGGACAAACTTGTCTTGTTCCTGATATTACTGGAAAAGCTTTTAGTTTTCGTCCACTGAGTATGATTTTGCCTGTAGGTCTCTCATATATGGCCTTTATTATGTTGAGGAATGCTCCCTCAATTCCCACTTTGCTGAGTGTTTTTATCATAAAT
>PVKM010003596.1:0-56803 GCA_004027735.1 Carollia perspicillata | reverse complement strand
AAATACAATTATTTTTTATTGCTGTTCAAGTATAGTTGTGTGCATTCCCACCCCCACCCACCCCAGCCATAAGCAAATATATAACATCTGTGTGTAGGGCACCATGGCCAAGGGGCACCAGTAAGCTAATCAGAACTTCGCACAGGTCTGATGAAAAGCCATCCCATTTTTGGACACACTGTAGAAGGTTTTAAAAAGTAGAAGCTCTGTGAAGAGAGAGAAAGCACCGCCGTGTGAGCCCCCGACATCAACTGTCAGTGTGGGGCGGGCAGGAAGAGTGGTTGAAGGAACCTCCCTTCACTGAAGAGACTGAATGGAACTGTTCTGCTTGTGTGTAGTTTATTCACCTATTTTTAGATGTAGTGAATCCTTGGCTTGGTTTGGGTGCACCGTCTCTGTGAAAATTACCCTAAAGTGTCAGTCTACCTAAAGATAATTAGAACTCCATGAGAATAATATGTGGACATACATGTCATATTTTTAACAAACATCTATTTAGCAAATAAACTGTGTAAGGTCTGATGCTAAAACCTTTATGCACCTTAACTCAATTTATCCTCACTCCAGGCCCTGTGGGAAATCAGGTGCCATTTATGGACGAGGAAACCATGACTGAAGAAGGCAGCAACGTGCCCAAGGTCTTGCTGCTGCCCATTGTTAGAGCACTGCCTCCAGCTGTCCAGCTGCAAGTCCCTGCTCTACGCTCCCCCACTTCTGGCCTGTCTCATTCCAAGTTTCCTCTGGGTGTCTTTTCAGCAACACGTACAGTTTTCAGTGTTTAAAAACTGAGTTGTAGCTGCTTTGAAAAAGAAAGGCTGTAAAATCAATTCTGAGACAAACAAATAACTACATTCACACACACATAAGACACATATGCACTCACACCCAACACTGTGCCTGTGTATTTTTTTATAATGGCAGACCATAGAGGTGGGCCTACTCAGTCACATCTGTAACATTCTATCCATAAGTTCACTAATGAATATTGTGAAGTTGTTAGTGACCATCTAGTAAAGGAGTCTGTGTAATCACTTTTATATAATTAACAATACAATTTTAAATAATACATATAATATCTATTACATCTATACTACCCTGATTAAGTAAGATAAGAAAATCAGTAAGTAGAGGACAAGGATTTGAAACTATTTAGCAAATTTTTCAAGAGTGAATGTTTCCTGGTAGGCAAACTAATCTTCATAGAAATCATGGAGTATTTTTTGAGGATCCAGAAAATTTAGAGTTTTAGATTAAGTTTATAAAACCCAAACAATAGATCTAAGAGTCAATGAACAAAAACCAATGATATTCCTATTGATTGTGGATAATTTTGAATGGAAGCCTTTATGATAAAGAGACGACAGGACCCTAAACATTTTAGTACAAGCGACATGTAGGAAGTAGATACACAGATTTATGGGTAATGGAAAAATATCTATTTGGTAGAGCCATGCAGCTTAATATCAGGTCTGTATGATTTTCCAATTTACCTGACAGACAAAATTAAAAGATTATTTTAAACTGTCTACTATTAATTTCCCAATAAACCTCTTGGCTATAAAATAGAATATCTAGTTTATTCTTCATTAGTCCCAGTCACAACCTCATCTACTATATGTCTTTCCAATCCTTTTTGCATCTGCCTTTTTCTCTAGGCATTTTAAGTCTAAATAGTGTACCTGTATAGTGCGTGCTAAGGGCTTTCCTGAGGCCTTTTACTCAAAGCTTCTCTTATTCCTCTGATGCCAATCGCACCAATAAAAGATGACATCTGTGCCTCCGATCATTGTGAGCCATTTCAGGTAGACCATGTGTTGTACCTTGACCTAACATCTTTTTCTGTTCCCACCACTGTGGCCAATTAAACGGGGGCCTTGTAAGGAGCCAGTTGACTGGTCCTGTGCCGGCTCTCACCACAAGAGCTTAAGGGCCACAAATCTCTGTTATTACCAAGCTGTTGCTGCCAGAAGCATGCTGATTCCTGACAAAAAGAATAGATTAGGATCAATCAAATCTCCCCCAGGCTTGTCAGTGGGACTTTTAACCACACCTTCTACCTCAAACTTCCCCCTTCACCTCCTTCCAAACACCTACGCAGCAGCAAGCTGACAAGGTGTCTGCCAAACCATATGTTCATAATTAGTTAACTTCGTGCCTGTCACTAGAGGCACCACTGATTCAGCAACAGCCCTCAAGGGTGTTGGGCATCCAATCAGACACCACCAACCAGCACCAGCCCCTCCCCGCAGCGGTAGGAGGGCAGGAGAAGAGGCATACTTAATTCCAGCTGTGGCATTGTTAACTGAATTAACTTTATCCTCAATTTAAAAAGCCAGCATGAAATCAAAGGAGACCTCAGAAAAGAAAAATAGAGAAAATGAGAAAAAAAAGTGCTTGTAGGTTAACTCAACAAATCTCATGAATGAAACTCAACTGGTTGGCCCCATTTAGCCAATCACTGCAAAGCAGGTTTCTGGCACCGTCGTTACTTCTGGCATAATTCTTCTTTTTATTTCTCAGGTCTGTGGTTAAGGTCTCTTGTTACACACAAGAGGGGATTGATGATATAATTGTTTATGAGCCACTGGAACACATTTTTAGGTAGTAGGGGAGTTACCAGGCAGTGAGAAATTAATGTTTGAGACAGCAGTGTATGTACGATGCTGGCTAAGAAATCTCACCTCAAGGTAAGAGTGCTACACATAAAATTAAAATTGCAATCTCCTCTTTGGCTCTATACATGTTTGATAGTGTGGTTTTCTTTATGGGAAAGAATTGGTGAACAATGTTTTTCAAAAAGTTCTAAGGCAGAAAAGATTCTGAAATCTTTTTTGTTTCCATTGACTAAGGAAGAAATATCTAATATTTTGAAAAAATGTACATTTTGTTAAATTTATTTAAGTGAATATCGTTGATGAATTACTGTACTTTTAACAAAATTATTTATGCAGATGTTCCAATAAATTTATTAATATAACTTTGCTTAAAGGCTTAAAAAATTAATACTAAAGGCCTATCTTTTGAAGCTATGGAAACCATGGAGGATAAATTTCTAAAATTGAGAAAACCTAAGGGTACTTTTCTATAACTTAAATACTATAAACTTTATTTTAAATTAATATAAGTTAAAATAATTATTTATATTAGAAGGGAAAATATTAGTTAAACAAAAATATGATTTCTTAATATATACTTTAAAATAAAAGTTGTTATAATTGTGAATGACAAAATGGCAATTGTATAAAAAAAAACGCTTTACAAATGTCATTCATGAAACCAAAAATGTAGATATAAACATATAAGATAGAAAATCCAAATTAAAAAATAAGATGAAAGAATTTGTTAAAAGTAGTTATAAGTGAGAAAACAGGTTATTATTTTAAACGATTTTAATATTAAAATATTGTGATTTTGTTGTTGTAGTTGATATTATCAGGATATCCTCTTGTAAAGTAACCTAAAAAATTTTGACACTATAAAGAATAAGGACAAAATAACAACCCAAGATTTAGGTATTTACCAAGACTAGGTCACTGTTTTAAGCATCAGCTTGAGATCTAATTTCATTGTCAATCACATAATCTCTGATATTATATTAAATAAGCATTGAGATTGACAAGGGACCCAGGGGTCTTGAGTAACAGACATTGTCATGATAATATGTGGCTTAAAGTGAATTAAGAAACAAATGATGTGGTTTGGGACCAGAATTAGAAAACATAAGCCAAAAGGAAAATGCAGAAACCACAGATTAGTACAAGTTACACCAATTTTCTTAATAAACCCCTTTACAATAATGTCAGACAAGACACATTAAGCTTCCTCCCTACCCTTTATGGAATAAACCAAATAACAATCAGAGCCAAATATTTGCTTTCAAAGACAAATTGCCATCCTAAAAACTAAGTTTTTACAACTTAATTGCCCTTAAGCAAGCAATACTTTATTAAAAAAGAAAAAACCCAAGAACAATAAAATAACCTGTTAAAAATTCCTATAGAATAATGAGCCTTTTTTTAGGTTAGTCTCTCTAAATTTTAAAATTTGATGTACTTGAAATAAATTAAAGCATAATGAAATTAAAAAATATAATACTAATTCCATAGCCAGGGAGATTATTTATGCTTCTATAGTAAGAGGTCTTTCTTTTAGCTTTCAATGTAATTAACTTATAATGAGATTTAATATATAATGAGTGTTATATCATGGAACATGAAGATAGATAAACTAGAAATGGGAAAGCATGTTGATTAGATTCTAAGAACTGATTTTGAGGCATCTGAAAACTTATAGTCCAGTTGCAACAAGAAATAGTGAACCATCGAAGAACAGAAAATGGAGATCTAATCTGACGAACAGGATGCTTAACAGAAACTGAACAGTGGTGAGCATTACAGACTGGGAATACAACAAGAGGCTTATTAAAGATTCTGTGCTCCATACTAGTGATGAGCACTTGGCTAAGGAGAGTGAAAATGAGACTGGGTAGAAAGGAACAAATACGAGATGTATTAAATACTAATCAGTTGGCTGCAGCTAATAAAAGAAGGAGAAATTCATGACAATAATGACAAAATGTCAAGCTTAGGTCACCAAAAATATAATAGTGTGAAAGTAATATAAAAATAGGAGAATGGAAGTCAATGTTTTGACAGAGAGAATGCCGAGTCTAGTTTCAGCCTAACTGAAGTTGAGGAGTGATGTGCACAGGTCTATGTCTCTGACAGGTCTAAGGTTCCGATGAGCAGATGCAGCTCATTTCAGTTTGGGAGTTACCAATGTGGTGAGAATTACTAGGTGCATGTAGATGGGTGTGCTCTGCAGAGGAGTGGATATAAATCAAGAGGAGCAATATGCTAAGTGCTCAACGTCAGCTCCCAGAGAAAAGGGGATGGGGGAATTAAAGAAGGCAGGAATGAGAAACATAGGAAATGTGTTAGGAGTCAGGTAGCAGAATCTACTAGACTTAGTGGAATTCTAAAAACTAAGAAAAGGCTAAAACATCTTGTAGAACACAGAGAAAATGGCTACAAATTCAGTTAAACCCAATTAACCATCACTGGCATCTTTCAAATTCCATTTCTAAAGCAGGGGAGCCAGAGTGGTCAAACAATATGAGTGATATTAGAGACTGTTCCGTTAGTGCATATCACTCCTCAAGTCAATATAGAGGCATGGAGAACAGATAGAGACAACTTTTTATAATGTATTATTTGTAGTTAAAGGTATGCTTGTAAGGGAGATTGGTCATTAATTTTCCTTTCTCTTCTATTATTGTCCACATTTTGATATGGAGGTTACACTAGCTTCATAAAATGCACTGTGGTATGTTTTCATTTCTATGTGACTATTTTTAATAAATGGAGATTATTGGTTCTTTGAAAGTTTGATTAAAAACGTACTTATAAAACCATCTGAGCTTAACATATATTTTGCAGGGAGATTGTTGACTGTTTAGTTTCTTTAAAAGTTATCATAATAACTTGAGTTATTATTTTACCTTGAGTCATTCTGTTCATTCATATTTCTAAAAGATTGAGCATTTCTTCTAAGTTTCTAACAGTATTTGCACTAGCCCTTCCTATTTCTAATATTTAAATCTATTTTTCATAATTAGGGCCTATGTCTGTCTATTAAATTAGTCTATTTTTCTTTGAGAAACTTACTCTTAAGGTCATTGATTGACTCAATATTTTTCTAGTTCTTTGTTGCAATTACTCTTATTCTTTCTTGTTTTCTTCTACTTGTGGATTCTGTTTTTTTCTAGTTTCTTAAATTAAAAAGTTTATATTGAATTTTTCTTGTTTCTCAGTATTTTTTAAACATTTTTTATTGTTGTTCAAGTACAGTTTTCTGACTTTCCCCCCCACCTTCCCCACCACTCCAGCTCTCTCCACCACCCTCCTCTGTTTCCACCCTCCCTTGTTACTGTCCATGTGTCCTTTATAATTGTTCCAGTTATAAATCACATTCTAAGTTTTTATTTCTTACAAAATTTTATACAAAACTATTTTATTATACATAGTTCTAAACATTTTATAATATTCATTATGATTATTTGTTTCAACTTATTTATGCATGTAGACATAAGCTTTTCATTTCTTCAGTTGTATTAGCTTTGGTTTCTATTATTGATTTCTAATTTTATTAAAGACCCAGTAAATTACCAGAGATTACCCACTAATCTTTGGGTTCAGAAAGGCTAAAAACAGATATTTATTACTGTAATAGTTCAAGACCAAAAAAAAGAAAAGAACAGTAGATGTTTGTTCCACGGGTGAGGTGGGAATGAAAATAAATGAAGTTTTAGGAAAAGATTTAGATTTAAGATGTTATGACTGACTGTGGAAGGTGAGGATGAGGGAGGAGTCAGGTATAATCTCCCTGACCGAGTCTGGTTTGAGTGGCAGGATGTATGACGTCACCATTTACAGAGATGGAGAAGACCACGAGTGGTAGCAAAGATTGCATTCAGTTTCCAACACCCGCGTCTGCCTTGCTTGTGGAATATACAGTAGGAATTAACAAGAATGTAATAAATACATAGACCTGGAGGTCAAGAGAAAAGTTCACACTAAATATGTAAATGTTAAAGTCAGAAAGGTATAGAAAGTCATTGAAACCATGGCGATGAATCTGTTTGCTCAGGAGGAATTAATTCATAGGAAAAGGAAAGGGACACAGCTGCAAGCCTGAGCAATTAATTGTAAGAGTCCACTGGTGGAGGAAGAGTTGGCGACAGACCCTCTGGAGGAACAGACAGAGAACGAAGAGGGCTGTGGTACCACTGTAGACAAGGGAATGAAGAATTTTGAGAAAAGGGAAATCATAAGCAAAGAGATGTCCTTAATGATGAAGTTAAGAAGGACTCCAAAGTGAGACTGTGCCTCCTTTAATAAAGATATCAGTAAACCTCTCAATTTTGTTTTGTGATTTATGATTGCCAAACACTTTTTACACTGTTTCACTTAATTGTCACTGTTGTGGAAGGAAAAAGAGTAATCTCTCCTCATTTTTTCATATATCTGTCTTAACCCATGGAGAAGGACACTGTCTCCAGTTATAACGTCTTGCTTTACTCCCTTTCTGGATCGTGCCTACAGAAAAGTGCTTCATCGTTCACTGTTCTCAACACAAGCTGGTGACCAGCTCGTGTTCTGCTGGTAGGGAAGATCTCTTTTCTGTAGGAATTAGGCAAATGTCCTGCTTTCTCTTTTACTTCTTGAACTCAGGCACCATGATCCTTGACGCTTTCTGCTCCCAACTATAAAGCATAGCACTCGCCTAGCTGTTGGGACACACTCTTGCACTGCAGACTCCACATTTATTCCCTCTCTTCTGTCTGTGCTACAAGATGAGGTACAGCAGCTGTGAATATTTGTGTGACTAGTTGAGTAAATGGAGTTTGTGCCAAAAAACTAGCCCTTCTAGATTCAAAGGAATCTCAGGCATCCAAGGCTAAGTGCATTCCTACATCACATTTTATCAAAGGAACCCTGAATAAGGGATTATCAGGTGAACTGCCAAATTAGCACTCTCTCTGTCTTTACTGGCATATTTTTTTGTTTTGTTTTGTGTACTCCCTTGACAAGTAAACTCAGAGAAAAAGAAATGAATTATTATTCATATATTATAAATTTAAAAACTAAAATCCGGAGCTCTTGTAACTAAACCAAGATTAAACTATTTATAAAAGCAGACTCGGGATTTAAACCCAATTCTTTTGAGCTTACTTGTAGTATTCTTGTACTCAATCTATATTTTCTCACGTAGATACTAATTAGCTAAATTCGATTAATCAAAATGCACATAACATTTTTCTTCTATAAAATATTTATCATATTTATATTCACCAATAACTCCATTAAATATATCATTTATTTTACTAACACCCAGCAATATGTGGGCTTTATCTGTTTCAGAAAAAAGCAGTGCCCCGAACTAAAGGAGTACCATTTTGGGAGTGGAGCAAGAGTGAGGGAGAGGAAAAGAGAAAATTTTAAATGTTAAAACAATTTACGTCCTAAAATAGGATGTAACATTTTATCAATCAAATGAGTTGGTTTGTGTTCTTTATCCAAGCATTATCCAAATATGGATTTCTGTCTATGTCCAGAACTTTGATAGATCAGAAAAGACAGAGAAAAAGAACAAATTCAGGGTCACACTTAAATAAATGGAATAACACTATAGCTGCTTTAATCTTGAAATAACATAGTAACAAAACTTAGCTGAGAGTCTCATGTCAATGATGATGAGTTCACAGTAAACACTCTTGAGCTTTCTGAGTGTAAACATTCTGAGAGATAGCACATGAATACCGGATGTCAGAGAAAACATATAGCTAATGGAACAGAGAAAACAAATACTTAAAACATATATATAAATATTCCTAGAAATGTAAGGGAGGATGTTGGAAAATAGGATGCAAAAATCAGATGGAGATAATTGGTTGTAAAAATATAATTGCTAACATAATAAACCTGAAAAGATTGGGTAAAAGAATAGATACAGCTTAATAAATAAATAAAGATTAAAGAGAGACTTGTTGATACTCCCAGAGGAGGAGTACCAGAAATAAAGGAAAACAATATAAAAGAAGCAATAAATAAAAGAATAACTGAGCCTTTCTCATAATGAAGCCTTAAGATCTCACAGTGCAGATCTTTGATAAGTTTTACTCCTAAAAGACAAGAAAGCTGCAGTATCTCAAGTATGTTAAAATATAATATCAAAGATGAAATCTAATAGAATTCAAGAGAATGACAAAATAGTTTACAAAAGAAGCAAGGAATAAGATTAATGTCAGCTTTTCTTCATCACAAGATATGTTGGACTATTTCTTATTTAAAAATAATAGTACAAACAAAATTAACTTCTCATTAACTTATATTGTACTTAGAATAATAAATATTTATTTGCTTTCCACAAACTTTTCAAACACACTTGCTTTGGAATTTAAGAAATAGCTCATAATACTTTTATTTTTAAATGGATCTGTATCAAATTGCATTTCCTTATTTTCTACAGCCTGCTCTTTGAAGAGTACAGAGGGCCTTCACAACTTTCATTTTACAGTATCATCAACCATAAAAGCATCTTGGTTGAGAATAATGACCTTCAGAATCCTGCTCTCACTATTGTACTTTTCTTCCATCAGTTTTAAAAGTGCAGCCCTATGTTTTCATAAATTAAAGACAGAGGATAGAAAATTCTAGACTTGGTTGATATTTAAAGCATATTAAATTAGCTTTCTAGCCACATGCTAGAAAGTCATATTAATACAAAATTTTATAATAGTTGCCATGTATATTTCTTATTTACTTAAAACTAAAAAAGTGGAATGACATTTCTCATCTGAGCATGGACTCTCATTGAGACACATTCCTCACTTAATTCTTGGTGTATTGGAAAAGTCTTCAGGAAGCCCCCTCTAGTGTCTAAAGGATGCAATAGCTCACAGGCAGAGGATTTAAGAGAGTGAAGTATTTACAGTGTCTGTTCTAAAGTGGCTCATGGGAGGACCCTGGAGATCTTGAACTCCAGTTCTCTGTCTGCATCCAAATATGAAAACTAAAGGCCCAGATAGAAAATAGCTTCTGAAAAGGTCACACTGAAAGTCAATAGTAAATAGAGTTGTAGAGCTTGGGTCTCCTGACTCCAAATTCACAGTACAATCTATTCTACCCTGTGGACTTGGATTTGGGCCAAGAAGGCGCAGAGTAGAATAAAAGCAAGGAATTCAGAGGATGTTGGATATTTTTTTTTTAATTGAAGGCAAAAAGTTCAGCAAAAAGGGCTAGGAAACCATAGTTCTGTATTTAAAGAACAGGACCCCGGAGATGGAGAGATTAGAATGATGGGTTAAGTTTATGGTACCTGACAGTTTATTGATAGGTGATTGAAAATATTCTTAAAGTGAACATATGCAAAATATGTATTTTATTTGTGGGTCTGAAGATAAGATCACTAATGGATTTTAGCTATTAATTTCCCACTTATTAAAATTTGTCATGTCAATTATTCTCTTACTCTTGTCATCTATCTCAATAAAGTTTATTGACAATGCAGAACGTGAAAATGTCATAACAAGGCAATAAGCTTTGATTTCCTGCCCATTTCAGTTCATAATAATGGACTGGCAGTGGGGGTGTTAGTTTAAAACATATGTGTTAGTTTAAAGATAAAACATGCATTATCTTTAAGCAGAATGCCCAACATTCGGTCTCTCCATTCTTCCTCCAGAATATGTAAGAGTCAAGGTCTCTCTGGAGAAGTACTCCAAGAGTATTTGAAACAGCCTAGTTACTTTAAGTGTATACTTTTGACTAGGTACTATTGTTAAGAATTACTTTGTAAAACATAGTCAACCATTTTCCTTTTAATGAGTACTGGACATCGTAGTGTGCTATAGAGGTGGAGATGTGTATCTGGGAGCTCAGAGTCTGGTGGGAAAAACACAAAAGTACATAGGGAAGATGGAAGCCTATTGTGTCTAATACCTTTCAATTCTCAGCCTTTTCTATGTCTTAGCAATTATGGAGTGTGATGCTAGAGCATTCTGGAGATGTATTCCTGAAACACATATTTCCAGGTGCTGAGGACACCTAATATATGAGTTTCTCCTCACTCATGATACCAGTGAACAAGGAAGATACACGCACCAGGGAACCTGGCAGACAGATAAAAATGTTCTAGAGAAGAAGCTTCCATGTGGAACAGAGTGAATATTGATTAAGAAAGTGCTAGATACGCTTGGAGAATAACATGTAAATGGATGAGAATTCCTCAGTCTCTGGGGTGAACTAACAAAACTCCTCAAGACTGACTGATTTATGCATTAATTCAGTCATTCTGTGCCAGGCAAGAATGGTAGGGACTTGGAGATTGAAAAAATGTGATTGCTTTTAAAGATGAGCTACTCTCATCTTTTGTGTCCAATTGCTGTGAAGTCCCTTTTAAAAATAAAAAGACTTCATAGGAGTCTCATTTTCTCCCTCATCTTTAATTTTCATCAATCATTATCATAAATGAAAATAAATGCCCAATAAGCTAAAATATATTAAGAACCATACTTATGCCATGCACTATGCTTAATACTATTACAAACCCTATTGATAAAAGATACTTGCAACAAAGGTTCTCCATCATAGCTTTCAGTTGCTGCATTTAAGATTGCTATATACAATATTGTATGAATTCTTTGCTTTTTTAGGTAAAACATTTAAGTGAGTTTCATAGAGCCATACATAAGAAAGTTTTATAGATCTAATGGAAATGCCATTAAGCCTAAAATGTTGCAAGAATTTTCTAACCAGTAAGCACCTCTACCTGCTTCAAGAAACAGAACACGTACTGGCATAGGGACTATTGAGTATGATGGCTGTACCCTGATGGAAGAGCAGACACAGACGGACATCTAAATTTCAACTGTGGTTATACCCTTATGGCAAATAATATTTCCTTCAAGATTCCATTTCTCTCTTCGTAAAAACATGGTGGCATAACTATCTGATCTCTAAGGCAGGTTATAAAAGCTCTGATTACATCAAATATAACTGATAGTTTTCATCCATTCCCACTACTTTCCTTTATTCCTTCTATTCAGTATTCTACCCAAGAGCATTCAGTTATTCATGAGAAAGACCCAAGTTCAGCAAATTGTTCTGCAAATGAGTACTTCCTAAGGATGGCTAAAATAAGTCCCGCCCTGTGTTCGAGAGGGAGAGAAGTGATGGAAATACACCTGAGTTGCCTTGGGACATCCTTGTCCCACTGCCTGGCAATATTAATATTCCACTGCCTTTCCAGCATTTGCTCTCATCTTCTTCCCATGCTTCCTTTCTGACTTCAGGAAGGTCTTTAGTTTCTTGACAGTCCTATTTTCTCTAATTTTTTCATCCCTCTTGAGACATTAATAATTTTTTATGATGCAACATTTCTACCACTCTGTTACCAAAACCTTCTACCCTGTCACTACATTGATGTTCCTATAAAACTTCAACAGACTGTTAAATGCAGATCAATTCAAGCATACTTTTTATTTCTTCTATACCCCTGCACTGCTCCTCACATACTTCAGTCACTACATACCCATAGCCATTCTCTTTATCTGAACCACTGATGCTGGGGATCGTTTCCTTCTTTCTCTCCCTTCTGTGGCAATTTGCAACCTTCATAGATTTCCTCACATCTGTATCTGTCTCTCAATAGCTATATACTCTCCTTCTTTACAGAGAAAGTAAAAATTATCTAGTAGGTTCTTTCTCAATTTTCTACCAAAATGTGTGTCAACCCAATCTTCTTCTAAACCTTTTATCACTGATAATCCCCTTTCCCTATTGAAATTCTAATTCCTAGTCTTTCTTTGGGTGCTGAGTCTTACATCCTTTTTGTCTTCAAAGGTACTTATTAATAATTTTGCATTTGGGTATACTGTGTTCATAATTAAAGACTCAGTGTTATTAACACACTAATTCTCCCTCAAATGATACAATGGCACATAAGATCAAGATAATGCCAACCAAAACTCCAGTAGGCTTTGGTAAAAATGGACAAACTGACATTGAAGATTCAAATGGTCAATAGCCCAGAGAGTCTTTTAAGAATCACAAAACTGTAAGATTTCAAGATTTAATTTCTAGTAATTAAGAAGGTGTGGTACTGGAGGAAAAAAAAGACTCATTTATATGATCACTTGATTTATAATATCTGACAATGGAGACACTGGAGCTCAGAGGAGAAGGACAACTGTTTTATTAAATACACTGGTATCAGTTGGATAGCAATGTAGAGATGAATCTTAATTTTTATCTCACATGATAAAAACATCGCCTCAGATGACTGAAGATATAAACATACAAGGCAAAACAATAAAACCTTCAAAAGAGAAGATAAGTGGCTATCTTTATGAATAATCTTGGGGTATCCAGTGACTTTAAAAATGGGAAACAAAATAATTACTTGAAAGAAAATACTATTTTAAAATTCAGAATTTTAGGACATCAAGAAGTACAAATGCAAAGGCAACTCACAAAGTAGGTGAAGATATTTTTGTTTAGTATGATGTAAATGCTCAATAAACTTTTGATAGGATTAAGGAATAATAGATAAATTTTGGGTTCTCATGAAATATTCCATAATTTTTAAAACTATGTACTAAGCGCTCACTAATTGCCAGGGACTATGCACTGGGAACTTTAAATACATTATTTTATTTGTTGTTCACTGTGATCATGCAAAGTATGTGCTAAAATATTTATAACAAAATTGAGGTTTGGGAGATTTAGTAATTTGTTCACTACCTCATTTCTAGTAGGAGCCAGAGCTGTGATTTAAACCATTCTGAACTCAAAAGTTCAAATTCTGTCTATAATCTGTCTTGGTTGACTTAATTCAATATCTAGATGCATACATATTTTATGTGACATACTCCACAGATGTAGTACCTTTTATATTACAAATAGGAAAGATCTGAGTATCATCGTTATACTGTACCCCCCTCATTGTGTTCCTGAATTTGAATCATCTGGCAGTGAAGTGAGCGTGAGGTAGCACTGAAGGGGAAGCAAGAGAGGAAAGGAACCCTTTGGAGAAGGTAAAAAGGCAAGAGCCCCCCCAAAAATCCTATGTAAGGAAACATGGAAATACCCTGGCAAATATTATACAGCCCGACATGGAAGACAGGTATTTCTGTGTAATGGAAAGATTGTACCGCTCTCGAAATGTAGAGAAATGTATCTAAGAAAGAACTCTGCTAGGGTCTTAAGTGTGAGCCTGAACAAGTTTTATGATCTTTCTGCTATATAGCTTCCCTGTCTATAGAAATGATAGAATTTAACAAAAAGTTCTCAAAGGTTTCTTCCTCACCGATGTTAAGTGAGTCTCCATGTATCTACCAAGGGCAAGGAACACACACGGACTTTGTCAAGTGAAGACCAACTTAGTCTATAACTAACGCCTTTCTTTCCAAAACTGTTGATCAGTCACATTTCAATCAATGTTTTAAAGAGTTGAATTTATTTAAATCACAGTGCTTATATTTTTCCTGTAAACTTCAGGTTTCACTTCTACCTGGCATGTGTTCTATATAGAAAGTTCAATATTATTAGGCCAAAGACATCGATTCAGTGCCTCCTGTGACTGTCTTGGCCATTTTAACATATTATATTTCATATTTCTACTTTATAAATAGGATTCTTCCCAGAAATTAATTCAATTGTGCAGATCTCTGGGCCTCTCTTAAAAAAAAAAATAAATTGTAGATCTGCCAAAATCCTATAGAGGGCAGTATGGTTTTGGCTGACTCGGTATTAAAGACTATTGTGTTGAAAAGACATTGAAATAGAAAACAGGCTGACAGTAACCAGAGAGAGGGGAGAGAATTTCAGGGGAAAAGGGGAAGGGGTCACAGGAACAAGTATAAAGGACACATGAACAAAAACTACGGGGGGAGTGGAAATGGGAGGGAGGTGGGGAGCACTGGGGGGGTGGACTGGGATGGGAGCAAAATACAGAAAACTGTACTTGAACAACAATTAAAACAAAAATAAAATTAAAAAAAGACTTAACTCTTTAAAAAGAATAAGAGGAGAGAAGTGGAGGAACTCTGATCTTCAAGTATTATATAATCATTGTAAAACCTTTGGTATTTACCAAAGTAAAAATAATTTTTAAATTATGATTTTTCCCCAAGTTCAAACAGAACTATTTTGATATTATATATGCTACATAATTCCTAACAGTTTATGTACCTCTATATTCATATTTTCTTAATGTCATAGTTTAAGATTTTTCTAGTGAGTAAATAATTTATATTATTTTTAAATTAAGCATAATTCCTTACAAAGTTACATGTTAACTGAAACTTTTCAGCTCTTGACTGAATTTTAGGTATCACAATGAATGCTGGGATGAACATTTTATTTGAAGTTGTGTCTTTATTTCTGAATATTTCTTTATAATATGGTCTCAAAGTGGAATTAAGGTAAATTGATATTAACATGTAAATACTCTTTATATTTATCAAACTGTGTTACTAAAAATGGACCAGTTTACACATGTGTGACTGACTGGTTTGACAACATTAAATTTTACACTTAGTTTTATTTTTCACTAGGAAAAATATTTGTAATTTTTATTAGTTATGTAAAAAAATCCCTGGTAAAATAATAGTCCAGAACTAAGATGTACATTATTTCAAAAAAATCTAGGAATAGATGGTGAGCAAAATAAAGTATGAAGGAATACAAAGGTCTCCTAAGAGGAGGAGAGAGAAAAAGAGAAGAACGGGAAAATATTTTTAAAATATCATCTTATTGTGATGGAAAGAAAGCATGAAGACATAGAAGGTTTTCCTGGGGTAAAAAATTGAATCGATTAAAGTCAGTATATAATTTAGTTTCACAGTTTTGGCTAGACTCAGTCTACCTGGTTTCAAAATCCTGACCCCACCTCTTACCTGCGTAATGTCAGAAAAATGGTTCTGTTCCTTAGTAGTTAGAAATGATAACTACGTCTACCTTATGGGGTCTTTGTGAGGACTCAGATCTTATAGATTATTATATATGGTTGACTATAACCTAATGTTAATATAGATTATTAATGCTTAGAACTTACATGTAGTATACACTCAATTAATACTATTCATATCACTTTCTTTTCATCAAATTGTAGTAGAGAAATGTGTTGCGACAAGATCACTGAGAAAGGAAGGGCAACCATAAAAAATGAAAAATATGGTGGTACAATTTCCAAATTAAGAAGGTGATAAATGGAATGAATACCATTTTAATCAAACACACAAACATATAAAGAACAAAAAATAAAGAGAGAAATGTAAAAAAAGAGAGAAAAGTTAAAAATAGTAAACCAAATATATAAAAACTTAAAGTGAAAGATAGATATAAAACGTGGAGCAAGGAATTTTTTAGAGCAGTGAAACTGTTCTATATGATAATGTATTGGTGGATATATATCATTATGCATTTGGCAAAACCCATAGAATGTATAATACAAAGAGTGGACCCTAATATAAACTATGGAACTAAGTTAATAACAATTTTGGCTCATCAAATGTAGCAAATATACTACCTTACTACAAGATGTCAATAATGATAATAATAATTGAAACTTGGTGAGGAGAGAAGAAGACATGCACGGAAACTCTGTACTTTCTACTTTCCTATAAAGTGAAAATGCTAGAATGCTAAGATAATAATAAAAACTAGTAATTTAAAAATAGTGTAGAAACCTGTCCTGAATTATGCACATTATTTAGTAACAGCAGATTTTATCAGCTGTACAACAGAATAAATTTATTTTAGTTTTTAAAATGTTAATTATTTTATATTAGTATTTCCTTAAGGTATTTGTGACATATTAAAAATATATATAAAAATTTATGTATTATAAATATGTTTATTATATATTTTTCATAATTCTAGTAGTCCCATGAAATAAGCAAGGATAAGCATTATTTATGCATTGTGGATTAAAAAATTAGCAAACCAAATAAAACCAAAACAAAATAAAAGATAAAATGTTTTAGCAATCATTCCATAAACTGGAAATGAACTATAATGTCCCATGAAAAGATTTATAATCTCATAATGAATTACAAACTGCCCAGCTGTATTCTATGTACCAGAGTCAGAATGAAAACAAAAGTAACGAGCCTCTAAAAGTAAATGTAATTGAGGGAGAGACAGAGACAGAGAGAGGAAGGAGAATAAGAACACTAACTCAGAAAGTGGATTAGGATTGAAATCACTGAACAATAAATGGTATAAAAAGGCGTGACCTGTATTAATACAAGTTATGCTGTGTGGGTAAGACATGTAGTCATAGACCTTTGTATGACAAACAACACAGTAGCTAAATAATATACACAGAACTACCTATTAGAATAATGGGAAATTGATAAAAGTATGATTACAATAAGAACCTTCAATATCTATCTTGAAATTTCAGTAAATTTAAGCACTTTGTTAGTATTATGTAATCCTCACCATAATAACCTTGTGGGGTAAACACACTTATAATCTCTACTTGCAGTTCCAAAACAGTGCAAAAGATAAATAAATCAAAGGCTTTTTTTAATAGAAGTGCAATAAAAATGATAAATTCCTCATAAGTTTGACCAAGGACAAAAGAATGGGTGACTATACATGATTAAAGATGATAAGACTTAACCACAGGAGGTACTAAAAGAATAATAAAAAGTTTATGTTATATAATATATGGCAACACATTTAAAAACTAAAGAAATGGATGACTTTTGGAAAAATATGTAATTACCAGATTGGATAAAAAATCTGTAGATTTTTGCAATGAAGAAATAAATAGGTTCTCATGTGATTTATTTTAAATATTTAAATTACAGGTACTTCAAGTGCATTAAAGTAATACAGAAAATGTCAGAAGATCTACAAACATATTTTTATTTTCCAAATATATTCAGAGTGAAAAGAAGCTACTTAAATTTAATACCTGACTATACAAATTAGACGACAAGCACTGGTAGGAAAGCACAGATTTAAAGTCATTCTATCTAAGTCACAGACTGGAGAGGGAAGCCTGTTTTTGATATTAGTTTTGAATATTGGCTGGGAGTGTACGGAAAACAACAGCCAAAGAAATCAAGCTAGTATTCACATTGGAAAAGAAAGCATTTCATTTCTTTTTGCTATTTGTATGATTGTATCCATCCCAAGGGATTCTAGAAAAATCTATGAAAATAAATTTGAGTTTGTAAGGAGTCTGGCTATAAGACATAAAAAAAACAATAGTTTTCTTTTTAGTTCTGAGGCCTCTAGAAATGTAAAGAGAAAAAATAATTTATAACTGCATGCACACACAGATGCACAAACACACACAACTGAAAAGACTTGGACATTAGCACATGGAATGGGATGGAGCTACATCTGTCTATCTATCTATCTATGAAATAAACATGAAATATAAAATGTAAAATCTTATTAGAGAAATAAACATATTCTGGACAAATAAAAGAAGTTGTATGCTGCTAGTTGAAATAGGAAGATTTGCAGCCAATTTAGAAAGAAACAATCTAATGACATCTATTAAAATTATAAAGCCTTTGACCCAGCAAATACTTTCGTAGATGTATGTCCATAAGAAACAAATCACCACTACATAAGAATATATGCATGGAAAACAGTGTATTATATAATGCTTATAGAAACAAAAGTATGGAAATAGTCTGAATATCCATTAAGATATTATGCATTATATTTTATATATTTAATAAATAATGATATATAGTCTCTCTCTGTGGCCTGGGCATTCTCATAACAGTGTAGTTGAGTTATGTGGTTGAGCTGAGAGAGACAGAGACAGAGACTCAGAGAGAGATGCCATATCACCTTGTGATGTTCATTTGGTTGAGGCAGTCACTAACTCCCAAATAGTTTCAAGAGGGAGGAAAATAGACTCCACCTTGTGATGGGAGTGGCAGGTTCTAAAAGCACATGTGGGAATGGAAAACCTACTCTGTCCATTTTTGAAAAATATCATCTACCACAAAAGCAACAATGAAAGACACACATTTTAAAAATTACCTTGGTAAAATTTCTGTGTTTATGGAAATACACTTATAAGTGTATAAGTGTATATTTTAGAATCCCCCATAAAGTTAAGACTGTTACGCTAGTAACTATTTATTATTTTCTTCTGTATGTATTCATGTTCACTGCACATTTGTATTATAATTTCAGGTTTCTAATTTACTTGTGCATGTTCTTTAATTATTTACCAACCTCCACTTATTTCCAGTAAATATTTAAGGCTTCTTAAAAGGATAAAAAAATACATAAAGTTGGCACTAAAATGTAGGAAAGAGAGAAAAATGAAAGAAATGCAAGAACACTAAGTAAGACCAGAGGAGTAAAGCTTAGCTCCATAAAACCCTATACCTTCTACGGGCAGGTTACAGGTTAGGCTCTACATTTACACAACCAACGGAAAGCGGGCAGCCTGCACCAGATTCTCAATGGACATGATAATTTTGATATAATGAATAGAATTGGTCAGGGGACAGTTGGAGAACCATAAGAAAAGCTTATAATATTAAAAAATAAAAATTTCAATGACATGACAAGATTCACATGTTTATAAATACAATAAGAAGCTAAACCTTTACATATATTTTATGCCTTTCCCTTTGTGTATAAGAGTTTTTATACACAAAAAGTATCTTGTGCTAAAAGTATCTTTGTGCTAAAAGTATCTTGAATTTTCCCCCTTTAAGTATATGTTTAGGAAGTCCACCTGCAGCCAGCATTTATACTAATATTAAGAATATGGTTCTTTTTATATTGTAAGTGTTAACCTGAATAATGATGCTTAAGCAAATGGCACCATATGGCTCATAAAACTGTAATTTAATTTCAGGATCTTACATACATTTTTCTAATGATATGCATAATAACCAAAGAAGACAATAGAATAACTTTTTAACAGTCCTACATTAGTGTAAAATAAAAGCACAATAACCCAATAAGACATATTTAAAATGCAACTGTCTAACAAACACTATAGAATTAATACAGTTGATAATTGTGTATAAAAGAATGACCTCGATAGGATGGGACTTGGAGAACCAGAGCCTGGTACTAGCTTTGCACTGTACAATAGGTGACCTGTGGCAACGCAATAAACCTGGCTGTGTCATAGGAACTGAGAGGAAATCAGGTGGAATAATGTCTAAAGCCCCTTTCTGATCTACAAATTATGAGTCCACAGATCTAAAAACTTGGAAATGACACAAAATTAATGAAAGAAGATATTTTTCATTTTGTTTTTAAGCAGAGGCTAGTTCTGCACAAGAGTATGGGGAGTGTATTGCCCAAGGCACCACTGTTTGAAGAAAATGCCTCAAGTGTTTAGACTTTCAAATCTGGAAGGTCAATATTCTATCCAGTATTGAATACTTTGGAAACAAAACTCACTGCACTCATCTAGTTAAGCCCTTCCATAACTTTCCACTGCTTAGGACAGAGCATTTTGCCTGCATGAACTGTTCTCAACCTCTCTCTCCACCCCCGTTACTCACCACCCTTTCTCTTTCTGGTGTGTGTTTTTGGGGTCTTTGCATGTGCTCCTTTGTGTTTCCTGTGGCATATTTTCCTTTTCCATTTGTTGAGCCCAGTCTGTTTCTTCAAGTCTTTGCTAAAATGTCATTTCCTCAGGAAAATATATTTTGATACTTGAGTCTGCTCCCAGCTTTCTTCTCCCAGTTCAAAGGGTTCTTCTCCCAGAACAATGGGTCCAACACTCTCACGGCACACTGTAATTTCTTCTTCACTGCACTTATTGCAATTTGAATCTACATAAATATGTGTGCACTATTTCCTTCTGGACTATAAATGCCATTAAGACAGAGAGTATGTCTGTTTTGTTAAGTGTATCAGCCCCAGTGCGTATATAATGCAGCATACAATGGAAAAGGGGCTCCCTTACTTTTTGAATGAATGCCTGCTTGCATTCACTAAATAATCTTTTTGCTTTCTGGCCTTTGATGGAGTATGACCAGAGATGGAGAACCCACTACTGCTTAAGGAAAATCATTTCTTTCTTGACAACTCTATTAAAAGCACCTTCATCTATCGAACATAAATCTGTGCCCCTTTAATTTTCTACTTAATTTTCTGTTTTAGTTTCTGACTTCATGTGAAATATGTCTTCTTGAGGGTCATTGAATATATAGGACTTCCTATGTTCTGTACATACATTTTCAACTAGAATGGATGGATATTTCCAGTGCAAATGGAAGAGCAGGAAGGCAGCGAATGGAAGAAGAGTAAAGGGTGAGAGGCCCAACTTCGTTCTACAAAGAGCAAAAGTAAAATACTTAACCTGTGGTTTATTAGTCCCCAAAAAATAAATGATTCAGTGAACTAGTTTTCACATTATTCTCTTCTGATTGGCCAACTTTGGGCCTATTTTTTCCTTATATTCTTTTTATTTATTTATTAAATTTGACATTTTTATGCAAGATTTGTCATCCACCTTACCTGTGTATTTTCCCATTTCCTAAAAATCCTCATCTGCTCAAAATCCGAAGTTCCCACAAGCATAATCAAAGCATCAATGTAGGAAAGTTCAAGTTGGTGACCTTTATTTTTTCTTTTTATTTTATTTATTATATTGCATTTATTGGGGTGACATTGGTTACTTTTCCAAAGATGACACACAGATATATGAAGAAATGCTCAACATCACTACTCATTAGAGAGATGCAAATTGAAACCACAGAGATATGTCCCCCTCACATCTATCACGATGGCTGTCATCCATAAACAACACATATCAAGTATTGGTAAGGATGTGGAGAAAAGGAAGCCCCCCTTCCCATGCTCTGTAGTGGGAATGAAGATCTGTGCAGCCATTATGGAAAACTGTATGGGGGCTCCTCAAAAAATTAAAAATGGCACTGCCTTCCCAGTGGTTCCACTTCTGGGAAGCCATCTGAAGAAACCCAAAACAGCAATTTGAAAGAATATATACACCACTATGTGTCACTGCAGTGCTATTTACAATAGCCAAGATTTGGAAGTACTCAAGCACCCATCAGTAGATGAGTGGATAAACAAAGCTGTGGTACATTTGTACCATGGAATATTACTTAGTTGTAAAAAAGAAGGAAATCTTACATTTTATGACAGTATGGATGGACCTGGAGAGTATTACGCTAAGTAAAATAACTAGGTCAGAGAAAGAGAAATTCCATATGATTTCACTTATAGGTGTGATCTAAAGAATACAATAAACAAACAGAATAGAAACAGACTCATAGATACAGAGAACAGATCGACAGCTGTCCGAGGTGAGGGAGCTTGGGGGGCTGGGTGAAAAGAAGTAAAAGGATTAAGGCAAAACAAACCCTCATAGACAGACAACAGTTTGGTGATTACCAGAGGGAAGTGGGGTTGGGAGGAGGTGGAAGAGAGTAAAGGGGGATAAATGGTGATGAAAGGAGACTTGACTTTGGATGGTGAACAGAGTATAACATACAGGTGATGTATTATAGAATTGTATACATGAAACTTATATAATTTATTAACCCCAACTTGGTGACCTTTAACTTTCCTTTGAATTCTGATAAGTTAAAGGTGAGTATAGAATGGCTCACAAAAGTCCCGCAGCCAAATTCCCTTTTATTTTCCTTAAGTCTTAAGCTCTTAGGACCTGGGCTGCACCTAATAGATCCTCTTACTTAATGTGCTTCTGCTACTTACAATGCCCAGTTCTAACAACCTGTTGACATACTGAGAATGAAGGAAAAGATGCTATAGGAATGGAGGAAAGCAGTGATCCTACTCAGTCTCCAAAATTCTCACCCACTGCTGCCTCTTTCTGTCTTCCAGGACAACCTTCGTCCCAGTGTAAGTTTTAAATCTCAACAAAAGTATTCCCTTGTAGGAAAAAGCAATAAGTGTTCTGTCCCTTTAAAAACACGCATGGAGCCCCGACTGGTGTAGCTCAGTGGATTGAGCGCGGGCCTGCGAACCAAAGGATCGCAGTTCGATTCCCAGTCAGGGCACATGCCTGGGTTGTAGGCCAGATCCCAGCAGGGGATACACAAGAGGCAATCATACATCGATATTTCTCTCCTTCTCTCCTTCCCTTCCCCTCTAAAGATAAGGAAATAAAATTTTAAAAAAGAATGCAATAATAAAAAAATTAAAAAAAATAAAAACATGCATGGAAATTACTTGCAAACACAGACTTCTAAGTCAAAATCACTTTTAATTGTGAGTTACTATCATTAGAAATAATTTTAAGAAGCATATTTCAGTATTACCAGTGTATGAATGAAATGTAAAATATCTGAGGTTACAGGCAATCTAGGCCCTGTGAATTCTTCTAGTGATCAAAAGCTCACTACTCAGGCAGTAGCTGTTCTGTGTTTACATGGTACTGAGTGTCAGAAATATCGTTTTTTAACTGAAATCTCACAACTTGCTTATTCTACCTACTGACACTATTCTACTTAATGTCTTTGATACTTTTAGTTTGAGTACTATTAACCATAAACCATTTAATTTTCTTCTATGTAAAAAAGACCCAAATCTTGTATTTTACAATCTTGGTGTCAAAGCTTCACTAAGTCTTTGTAGTGATTGATATTTTTGGAACAATGCAGTATTTTTTTAAAGTGGCTATTTTGTTATAAAGTATTCTTTCTCCTTTTGTAGATTTGTGCAATTTAAAAAAATTTTAAATTTGTATGGAGGAAAGAAATAAAGCATTTCCCCCCACCTCATACTTTACCCTTCATATTTGAACAAAATAGAAACATATGGGATACTTTTAAAATCAGTATACACACAGACATCTATCACTACTGTCTGTTGCTTTAATTTTAAATGTGATGTTATTCTATACATTATATAACTCTGATCATATGTATGATTTCATGTATATTTTGATCATTATTTTTCTGATTATAAAACCAAAACATGTTCCTTGTAAAAGTTTGGGAGCATATAGGAAGACAAATATAGAATCATAATCACAACACTTCTCTTACAAAATGATGAACAACATTAATATATTTAGTATATATTAGTATATGCTAATATATTTACTATAATTTAGTATAGTATATTTTCCTCTTGTTTTTTCACTTGTGTGAATATATTCTTATGCACTTCAAAATAGTTAATATGATGTTTGCCCATGTCTTTAATTTTTTCTAAAAAGATTTCCTTGGCAATTCATACCAAGAACATACTATAATTTATTGAAAGATTCTCTTACTATTAGACATTTAGAAAGTTTTTACACATTTGTTACACTGATATAGTGAACAAAGTTGTACATCATTTTTATTCAATTTTATTATTCACATAAACTTATTTCTTTTGCTTTTGCTGACTTAGACAATATGGATATTTTGAAGTTCTATAAGTACATTTGCATATAACAAATTTCATATATATATTTATATTTCCTGATTACTTATGTTTTAATACAAAGCATACATGATTTTATATGTACATGGCAATAAATAATACTCCCTTTTCTTCTGATATTAGAAATAAGTAGTAGACACAAAGACAGATACGTGGAAATAGTTACCTATATCACTTTTTTAAGCAAAGCTTGATTGGCAAGCATGTCTTATCTGTAGTTTTAATAGGCTTTCCCATATGCATTGTTGGCTAACATAGACTTAGTTGCCCTGTCATAGGGGACACAGATGTAGCCGCACACAGCTCTGAGTGGGACGGAGGCTTCTCTGAAGGCCTCCCTTTTACCTTCAGGAAAAGCAGAGAAAGTAGGTCTAATGTATGCTGACATTAACATATGAAAAATGTTTTTTTTTTCCTTTTTTGAAATTTCACCAATCAAAAATGTCTGTTCTCTTGGCTAACAGTTGCTTCTTTATAGAAAAACGAGGAGTGGAGAATAAGTCTTTGTTTCCCAACATCTTTATGTTTCCAGTGTAAGTATTTCAAGGCAGTGGGCTTTGATAATTCCTCCTGATATATGCATATGTATATATGCAAATATATAACACATGCATTTACACACATCTAGATAGATACTAAAGAATACACAAATAATATCTGCTGATAAACATTGTTTAAATATACAAGATCTACAGTATACTACTTAAGGTTTTACCAATTGTGTTCTAGGATAATAGACCACTTCTCATAGAGTTCAGTCAGTTCACTTGCTTGGCTTTCAGTGACAAGCCATAGAAATTTATTTGTGTGTTTAAAGATCATGGGCCATGATTTTGTCACACAGTGCTAATACTGCTGTTCCAGAGGTGACAGCAGGAAGGCCTCTGGTTGGATAAAGGAAAGAAAATTATCTGCACTGTTTTCAACATAGCCCTCTTTTGCTACATTCATAGAGGATTTTGGAATTTTACTTTATTGCTATTGAGGTAAAATACTTTATTCAAATTCTAATGTTTCTGCTCATTCATTCTAATGTCACTCAGCATTATTAATATCATAGAAGTTATAAATCTCTATATTTTTATCATTGGTTTTGAATGTATAAATGTTCCTACTGACTAGAGGGTGGCATTATGCTTACATTTTATGAAAAACAAATGTGAAAAACAGAGTGTGACTAGAAACATTCAAATCTCATTGTTACAGTTTTCAAGTAAGTCATGGGTTTGATGACAAGGTAATTTTTACCACAAATTAATGGATTAATAAGAATTCAGTCAACATTTTGTGGATTACAAAAATACGGAATTACAACCTCACTGTAGCTTAACATCTTATATTTAAATATATTTCTTTGTCTTTTTCTTTCATGAAAGAGATCACAATATTGCAGTTTCTCGGATTATTCCGGGGTTGGAAGGAAGCAGGTTTCATTTGTCCTGTTTTGCTATGACATGATAGGCTAAACTTTTCAAAGAAACTACAGCGCTGTCTTTATTTCCATTATCCTCAGGATAAAATTAGATGCCATGGTCAGTGACAATTCACTTTTCAGATCTTTAACGTCCAGTCAGCATTGCATCCACCAAGCTATCAAAAATCCTTAAGAGCAATCTCAAGAGCAATGAATGCACCGGAGCCCACTTGATGAAATGCTTGGATTTCTGAAGCAGAAATTCATCCCATTTCAAATTACAATTGAACTAGTATATTTCTGATATGTGGTTATCATTAACAACTTACTATTTTAATTATTTCTTAATGTGGCTGGAGTAAAGTAATAGGGAGGAGAGTTGTATTTACTTTGTTTTGTTTGGGTTTCCACATCTCTAACCTTTGTGGTAATGCCAAGTTAATTTCACTGTTTCGTATGTATTTTATAGCAGAATTGAGATTACTTTATTTCAACTTGACCATACAGGTTATCACAGAGTAGAGTTTCCCGACTAGTGCACCAGATTACAACGAGTTAGAGCCCTGATAAGCCCTGGGAGAAGTGGGAACTCTTATGCCTGTCAACGCCATGATAAGCTTCAGCTATTTATTCCCGCTTGCCCAGAAACATTATTTTTAAGTGCTATATGATGAGAAAATCCAGAAAACAATGCCACCAAGTGCACAGCAGGTTTTGCCCCACTTTGTGTAACAAATGCAGATCTACATCTATTTGCCAGTTATCCTCAATATGAAAGAGATTTAACGTTTGAAAAATATACCACGATACTTGAGGATCTTCAATTTGTGAATAATACAATCATACATGGTTTTCTTTGATGTAATGCAAATATAGTTAATAAATTAGGCAATCACTTAAAAAAGCTATTAAAATAAATTCTGGCTCAAACATCCAATAAAATAGTGTCATAAATCTCCATTCTCCTCCCTCCCACACACACTCATCTATATAGATCTATTCGGAGTCAGGATGGAATCGACATATTACTCTTTAATTTATCCAAGGCCTTTCTCTTTTCTGGCTAACAACCTGATATCATTTTCTCAAACATTTTTTTGAAAAATTTTGTTGGCAGAAATAACAGTTTAGTTTCTTCTGCATACCTTTTGTTCATGTACAAATGGCTTTTCTCCATGGCGGAAGTGATTGCGTATGCAATGGTTGCCGGAAGCTACTCGGACATGTAACTGTTGGGGAGCAGGCCAGACTCTCTTCATGTAAACATGACTGATTTCCGCACATCATTCTGGAGCGGTGAAATTCAAAGCTACGCCTTTATAAACTAAAAGTGTCATGATTCTGCAGCTATGCTGAAATAAAATATGCAAATGTTAAATCTCCCAAAGTAAATTATTACTGCACTGAATTTTCTCCAAGGGTTACGCTTTTCTTTACCTACATGCAAAAGCAGAAATACTATCTTTTTATTGCCTGGAGATTCAGCTGTTACAGCTATAGGAAAAAGCTGTGCTTGTAAAGAGAATTTAAAATTGTTCTTTTATTACATATGCTACTGAATTCACTAATGAGGTAATTGAATAATGTGTTCTCCAGGGGTGAAATAAAAGAACATTCCATATGCCAAAGTATTTATCTCTTTGGCCAACCTCTGATCACACTCTACTCTTTTCTGTCTGTAGGCTTGGTTTGTGTGCAGGTCAAATTACTTCCTATTTTGTTGTCTCTCTGCCCTGGCAGGAGGCAGTGCCTGGACTCAACAATTGGCCTGTTATTAGCCACCTCCCCTGTAACGCCATCACTTCAGCCACAACACAAAAGGCAGTTTTAAACTGATCTTATTATTCATAGATGAAAAAAATCCACATCAGTTACAATCACTAAGGAACTTGTACATTGTCTTTCAAAAATACGAATAAAAAAACTTAAAAGATTTCATATTGTTGCTTACTTGACTGATTGAAAAAAACCCATCAAACAACCAACCAGAAAAAGTAAGATTTATACCTAAGCAGTAGATCTGAAGTTAAAAGAAGTGCTTAAATCAGACCTTAAAAATTTGGAAAGTTTTCCATCAGTTTATAATTTTAGGAAAGCTTTATCTTCAGATTTATGTTCAATTGTCAATAGCTCTTCACTGTTTAACTTAAAGGGATTCTCCACCACCATCTATATTCCCACTTCTACTAAAGTAGTTAATGACTGATGAAACATTGTTATGCTTAAAATCCATCGAATACTTCAAAAATAATTTTGCTCTCAAATACCCCTGTTTTTTAATGTAGCTTTCATCTCCTGTGATTTTCAATATGCAAGACACAGCAGCACATAGGTTCAAAAGGCAATGTCCTCTACACCAAACAATAGTAATAGCTACTATTCATGATGTAGGCAGCGAATTGGGATTATTCAAGCATCGGTGGTCAGTTTTTTTAATCTTTTACATTGCTGTTACTTTCTTAATTTACCAGAGGAACTAACTGAGGACTTAGAGAACATGACAATTTAGTGTCAGGTGATTCAGTCTCAGAGCGTGGGGCTGGAATTTCAACCCAGGTGTATTTGGACCCAAAGCCTATGCCCTTTATTTTTTACACCATGTTTTCATAATAGCCCATTTTGAATCATTTTTACAGTCAGAAAATAATATCTTCTGGAAACTCGCATGTCTCATTTATGACAGTTTTCATACAGAAGAAACAACTCAATCTTCCTTTATCTGCCAGTAGTGCTCTTCACAAAACTAATGAATTAGGGTTTCTTTGCCCCAAACAAGATCACTGATTCTTACTACCTAAACCGGTTTTGATTTGTTTCCCCCCATCATCTCAGAGTCATATTGCCCCTTGTGCAGTGAGAGCAGAGAGGGGACCACTGATGTCTAGTAACCCAGACAGTATCTTCCAGCCAGTCATCTCCAAACCTGGCACTCTCCGCTTTAAAATGCTTGTGAATAAACAATATTAGAATAGGAGAAAAGGACTCTATGAAATCTAGCACCTCCCCCTCTTCCTCTTCAATTCCTTTCTCAATTTTGTACAGAGAGCACTTAATGAGTGTCTGCTGTGTGCAATTCACTGCTAAGTGCTATGGATAAGTACAGGGCAAGGAAGAATAAATAAAGGTCAAAACTGGTTTAGAGAGAAGACGATGTAAGCCAGAATCAGAAGTTTTCTCAATTCCTACACCATGCCTGTATTAGTTTGCTAGGGCTTCTATAACAAGAGCCACAGATAGGGGACTTCAACAACAGAAATGTATTTTCTCACTGTTCTGGAGCCTAGAAGTCCAAGATCAGGGTGTCAGCTGAGTTTTCAATTTCTCCTAAGGCCTCTCTCCTTGACTTGCAAGCAGTCGCCTTTTGGCTATGTCCTTGCCTGTTCTTTTCTCTGTGCATGCCATCCCTGGTGTCTCTTTCTCTTCTTCTAAGGACACCAGGCTTCTTAGCTCAGAGCACCATTGTTACAACATCTTAACCTTGTTTACCACTTTAGAGGCCCTGACTCCGAAGATGGTCACATTGAGGGTGAGAGATTCAACATATAAATTTCAGGGGAGCCAATTCAGTGCATAAAAATGCCCAGTGCATAAATGGCAGTAGAATGAAGGTAAAGAGAATTAAAAAAAAAATTACAGTAGTTAGAAGCATGGATGATGGAGCCAGAGGTTCAAATCCTGAGTCTGCCACTTCCTAATTGTGTAAACGCTAATCAAGCTTCTGAACTTCAGTGCATCATTTGCCAGCCTTTCAACCAGAGATAATAAAACCTCCTGCCTCTTAGGCTATCGTCACTTGAAATAACTTGGCTGTTAGTGGTAGACGAATGGTTTTAAAGATGATGTTACTCCTCTTACTCCTCCAGATATAAAATCACAGGAATCATGAGAATGAAATGCAAGAGAAATGGTGGGAATCAAACACTTTGAGAAGTATACACACACTAATTTTTCTTTAAAATAATATATTTATATGCTAGTGGTTGTAAAGATAAAACCAACACAGAGATAGGCACTTTAGATTCTTAATTTGTAACTTAATTCATTTTTCACTGAGCACCCCATCACACACTAAAAAGTGTTCCAGGCACTTAACAAAACAGGCAGAAACCTTTATTCTCCGAAGCTTACGGAATAGAATAGAGATCGATCACCTCCACATGGAACAACCACTGTAGGAGTTGGGAGAAATGAGACGTATTAGACAGAAGGAGGGAAAAGCCAATCAACTCACAATGTCATACATTAAGTTGATATTTATCACGTGGCCGGGAAAATACACAGGAGCAGTATTAACTTTGGGGCCTGTTCTATGGCTTCACCAAGTGCTGCCCGGATCTCTGAGATGTGGGCTGACCCTGCTTCACGGCACCTGCGGACTAGTCTGCCCCGCCCTGCCCGGCCTCTCGCATCGAGTAGGGGTGCGGGGGTGCGGGGGTGGGGGGGGGGGCGTGGAGAGCCGGTGTTCGCCCCATGGGGTCCGGGGCGACGCGGCCACCGCCACCCCTGACGCCTCGCTGGAGGGCAGCTAGCCGGCACAGGCGCAGGTTTTGAAGCACAGCTGCGCACCCGACCCGCAGGTTTCAGGTCCAGGTACCGTAGTGTCTGTGAGCGCTAGTGATTTTGGCTTTGGCTGGACGCTCCCTGGCTCACGTCACCAGTTTGACAGCTTCTCATCAAATCAGAGGGCGGCGCTCACCGGGAGACCCCCGCGTCACCCGCAGCTCCTGAAGACTAGAACTCGCCTCTCCTAGCTCCTCCCCTCAGTCTCATTTAAAACTCCCACCAGCTTTACCGAAAAATTAAGAGTGGGTTCAGTTTCTGCAGCGCCTTCTTCCACTGCAAGATGGTAAGTGAGGAGCTGGTGTTTGCTAAATTCACTGGAGAAATCTCAGGGTGATGAGAGCTAGTAAGCTTTGCTTTTCTTCCTTCCACCTTGGAAGCAAGATTTCTCTGCTACCAAGGTTTCTCTGCTACCTGTCAAGGCAGGTCTACTCTGCTAACCATTTCCCTTTTCTTCTTCCCTATATTCTCCCAATCCCTCTTTCTCTCTTATTTCTACTCTCTCTGTTATTTCTACTCTTTGTACATCTTCCTAACATTTCTCCCTGTACACCTGCACTTACTTTTCACTCCCCCTCTTTCTCTAGATTTTGCACATATTTGCAAACACTTGGACCTGACCTAGTCTAGGGCTATTTGGGGTTTATCTTCTTCTCAGGTGTCAATTGCATAACAGCTCAACTCTAATTCCAGTAATGACCCCAGGGAAAGAGCCTGCAAACATGCCTTTAGAATAAAAGAAAACAGCACTTGATAAACTTTTGGCTGAATTTCTTTGGGCTGCACTGCCCAAGCTGGATTTGCTTCAAAATGGGACTTTTTAAAAAATTTAATTTACTGGGAACATTAACAAAGTGTAATTTCTTTTCTTTTTTTACTTCTTTTTTCTTACTTGTTTCCTCTCTGTTTATGTTATGCCCAAGAAAGTCCCCTAGTCAACAAAAGACTTATAGTGGTCAAAAAGAATTTGTCCAGAGCTGGGTTCTGTTGAAATGAATGGCTTTTACCTGATTAAACATTGACAAATGTTTAGAAATGAGTTTTTGTACAAATTAACCCAGGAAGGCTGCTGCATACCTGCCCCTGCCTGGACATTTGGAAAGACTGTGTTTGAGGAGCTGGGAGCAGGAGGCTGTTCACTGGCTCAGAGCACAGTGGAGAATACGTGCCAGGAAGTTAGGAGTGGCAAGATAACTTTGGAAGGGCATTGAGAGCTAGTGATGGAGAGACCTAGCGCCTGCTGTCTCCGCTGACTAATTTTTTTCAGCATTGATTCTATGTTTCTTTGAGTGACTTTATGCTCCTGTGTTTAGTTAGGAGTCAGGAACAATACATGCTTAGTTATCTCTGGAAAATATCTATGTATTTATCTCAAACCATTCAGTTCATCAGAGGATCCAGCAGCATTTAAAGCCAGAGGAAAGAAAAAGAGACAAATGGGGCATGCTTATAATTCAGACAGAAACTAAAATAAGGAGGTTAGACTATATTTTATTGTTCTATTTATTTCAGTTTTAGTATTCTTTGTTTTTTGAGGCTACTGAAAATATATTTAAGATATTTGCTAGAAAGAATCAAATAATTCTTAGGTCTTTGAATCATGAAGTAGAATTCCTTTTACTTAGATCCTGGGTAGCCTGTCAGATGATTCAGACATAGCAACAGGGAATATTCCCGGATATGTACAAATTTGGTCTATCCAATACTAGCCTGCTCTTTGTCGAAGCCTTAGGAAAGTATTGGGTAAACCAGAGAGATGACCCCCCCTCTAGCACTTATATTTTGCCCACTCAAAATTAACCTGGGATCTATACTTAACACCTTTACTGTGTTTGATTCAGTGCACGTAATTTTGGCATCTTTCTCCCACCCTCTCCTCTCTCCGAATCCCCATCACCCCATCTCCTGGGAACCCCCTACTCCTCATACTGATTTTCACAGAACACCGTTCTGCCTTGCCAAGACCAGTACTTTGTAGGAGGCCAGAGCTATAATTGCCCGTATTCCACTACAACGTCAGAATCTGGTGTTGACGTTTCCACGGATACTTGGGTCTCTTTCTGGGCTGCTGGTCTCCTGGACAACAGAGAGCCCCAACAAGCACCACAGGCACAGGGTAAGTCCTGCTCTTCTGCTTTCCTGGTAGCTCTGAAGCCCTTTGCAACCCACAGTTGCAAAGCATCATGGGCTGGAAGTCTGTAGAAGAAGGGATGGTATGGAAAGTTTAAGAAAGCCCAAAGATCCCTGCATCCTACAAGCTAAATAACCTATTATTTTGTACTTATCAAATAGTGAAAATAGAATTCTTTCCCTTGCCTACTGGACAATTTGTATTTCCCCCTACTCTTTACAGTTCTTAGGGATTTCCAACTCACAGAGGGAGTTTGGGTCTAGGACGCAGTTTCATAGGCAATACTGGTGGGATGCTTTTTGAGTCAAGATACCAGTTGGAGCATTTCTTTTGGAATTCAGGGAACTTTTCCTGGGTATGAGAAAGAAACAAGGAGAAATACTAACTTAGTATTTTGTTTCATAGAGGAAATTCTATAAATAGTGTCTTATAAGTAGAAAAAATAATTCCTTTTTGTCCAAAGAGGACCTCAATTTTGAAGGGAAGTAAAACTGATGAAAAATTACATATCAATTTTGACCTGGGCCTTAGTAAGTAGTATTTGTACATACTGAAGAAATTTCTGTAGTAACATTCAAGTTTATGAAAGAACCCTTAGCAACTTCAGAATTAAATATCTGCACTGTTGATTCTGCCACATATTTTTTTGAATTTGAGAAAAAACACAAAAGCCCCAAACTTGAAAAGTACATATATCAGGAATAGAGTTGCTAGTTTTAGCTTTCTACCACAAGCAATAAAGAAACAGAATGCCCAAGAATATGAAATCAAGCAGTGTATAAAATTTTATTCTTGTCTCCTTATTCATTGTTCTACTTTAGTTAAAAAATATTTCAGTGGTATGTCAGTTTAAGTACAGAAAGGCAAGAGGCACAATTGTACTAGTTGAGGAAAAGTAGATATAAGTAAGCCAATTCAGCATGCCCAAGCATAGTTCTTTTGATAGGTATGGCTTGTTGCAAATTTTTTTTAAATCTTTTTTGAAAAGTATATAGAAAATGACATTTGAAATGCATGAGTTTGAGTTACAGTTTTGATATTTTACCAGTTTCTTCAGAAAAGCAAGGTCCAAATTGTTTTAAGGTAGAAATTGCTACCACACATAATTCTGAATAAATATTGCCCACCAGACTTAATGGACAGGCAGACAGGCAGAGATTTTCATTAGTGGCAAATGGTAGCATCAAAAATAGAATTTGATTCTAGAACCAAATACTACATGTTCAAGCTCTAAGGCTTAGGAAAAAAAGATAAAAACTTTAAAACATAGTAGACTGACATTATGCCCAGTGGCAGGAGGAGGATATAAATATTTGCATGAATTAATAATGCAGATGGGACAGTCTTTGTAAATTTAGCCAACAGAGATACAAATATTAGGGAGGAATATTAGGGAGGAACTTGTTAGCTCTTAAAAATTGACCCCTGTAACCACTCTGGCATATAGTCTATAAATATTTATCTTTTATGGCATGCTGCCCCTTTCATGAAGCTTTAAATATTTTGCTTTCATATGCAGAGGCAATAGCTATTTTTGGAAGAGTAATTGAAACTTTTAATGTTTCTGAAATCCTGGTGAATTCTTTATTGCACAAAAACTGCAAGTGTGTTTTCTCAGTTACCCATTTGGTGTTTCCATACAGAATCATCTAGAGACTCGAATTTCTCCTTTCCTAACTCCTGTTCGTGGGAAGAGGCTCAGCTTTCCTCTCAGCTCTACAGAAACAAGCAGGTATGTGCACAGGGTTGGAGCCCCGGGCCTGGCCGTGCTCCGTGCAGTCCATTGGTAATGTTGTCCCTCAGTGTCACAATGCTTCTTTCCCTGGTACCATAAATTTCTACGCTGACTTTCAGTTTAGGACCCAAGTGGGTGTATGTCTACAGAGTTATAAAACTTAGGCGATAATACCAAAGGAAAAGCAAACAATTCCCCCAAACACACACACCCAGAACAACAACCACCAAAACCCTTTAGCAGGGCTGGAAGGCAGGCCCTGGCTCTTCACCTTCTATTAATTGTACGACCTCTTGAATCCTTTTTTCCTTATCTATGAAATTGGCATATTTGTTGCTGCCTTCTTCTGAGAACTGTTGGAAAGATCAAATGATATAATGAATGCGATAATATTTTTAAGTCGCAAACATGGCTCATCACTTGGAGAAGGAATGATGATTGTAAGTTTTACAAAGATTGATTCATATTCCATATTTTGTTTGTGGCTGTTCCTGAGAGAGTGATCTCATTAAGTGGACACACAAACAGATCGATTTGAGGCTGAGGCAAACTAACTCACTTTTTTTTCTTCCTTTTTTTTAAGGTGTAAAGAGCAAAACTCTTCTGAACACCTTTTTCTGTATTTAAACAGTTGCTCGCAGCTCATTTTCCTACATACCTTCCCTTGTGGTTACAATTTCAAAGTCATATAATCTCTTCAAACACTTTGCAATGAACAAAAAATTCAGTGCGCAAAACTGAACAATCAGGCGGTAGGTGGGTGTAGATTGAATTTAGGCCTCTGAGGACAAGGGCTCCCCGAGGTAGAGTTCTTAAAACAAACAAAATAATAATCAGCTTTAAGCGGGTTACGGATCAGAGGCATTATTCTAAGGTTACAAAGTCAACATAGTGGAGCAGCCCTCACCATTGTCCACTTTTTGCAGCTACAAGATACTCTGGTGCAGAAGGAAGAAGAACTTGCTAGGTTACATGAAGAGAACAATCACCTCAGACAATACCTGAATTCTGCTTTGGTGAAATGTCTGGAGGAGAAAGCCAAGGTATGTAACTCCCCCCTTTACAAAGACAGAGTGGTTGGTGATTTGAGAAAGGTGACCATTTGGGTAGAACTCCTTGATTAAATGTAGGAAGTGTGCTAAACAGCATGCCTTCAAATGCATTTATAGGATGGATGAAATTTTCTAAACAAAATATAGCACTTTCCAAAGAATATTTTTAATATTCCCCTGAGGATACATTTATTGATTTTAGAGAGAGAAGAAGAGAGGGAAGGAAGGGGAGAGAGAGAGACAGAAGGGACATTGATATGAGAGAGAAACAAACATGGATTGGCTGCCTCCTGTACATGTCCTGACTGGGTATTGAACCCACAACCTAGATATGTGCCCTGACCAGGGAGCTAACCCCCAACCTTCTGGTGTATGGGATAGTGCTCTGACCAACTGAACCACCTGGCCAGAACTTGGGAAAATTTGTATGTATCATTTCTTGGAACCAACTAGATTGCAGATTTTAGTCATATACTACAAAAGAAGTTGTCTGTGAACCAAAAACCAGCCAAGAGACTTGCTGAAACAGCAGAAGTTAATCAAAAGACAGAGTTACGTGGATGGAACACTGGGGAGAGGGAATCCCATCTGAGAGAGCTGGCTCTTTTAAGCACACATTTGACTTTCCGTGAATCTCTCTCACTTGGGCCTCAGTTGCCTTCATCTGTAAATGAAGGGGCCAAAAGGCATTCTAAGAATCTTTCCAGCTCTGAAATGTCACGACTATGACTGGAGCCCAGATCTCTTGACTGAGAATTAGATATTGCTAATTAATGAACCTTTCCCCCCTTATACTTTTAAAATGAATTACTCTGATTCAAAGGTAAATAGTGTGCCCATAGCCCTTTTTTGCTCTTCTCCATTCCTCTGGGTTTTGTAACTTCTGTTATCTTTTTGCCATTCTGTTGTCATTACTGCTTCCATCAATCTTTACCTTACTTCTCTAGAAAAATCACATTATTCAATATTATTTAATGCAAATTGATGATGTTTCTTTCTACTGTTACTGAACATAATAGTTCAGAGAGAAAGGGCACACTACTTTTAATTCCTTTACAATTCAATTAGCTTTGTTTAAAAAGGGAGCACCTCTCCTCATTATTATCATGGGCCCTTAAAAAGAATGATTATTAAATTACTAAATAATATTAATTAGGCAATTTTCCCTCTCTTGTTCTCAGTTTTGCAAGATGTAGAATAATATAATACATATCATATGGGAGCACTATGGAAGTGAATGAAATAAGAGGAAACAGTGTTACATGGTGTTTCTTTTCCCCTTTTCTTTTTCTATTTTTTAAACAGATTTTATTTATTTATAGAGGGAGGGTAAGGGAGTGAGAAAGAGAGAAAAAAACATCAATGTGTGGTTGCCTCTCATGTGGCGTCCACTGGGGACCTGGTCCACAGCCCAGGCATGTGCCCTGACTGGGAATCAAACTGGCGACCCTTGGGTTCTCAGCCCACGCTCAATCCACTGAGCTACACTAGCCAGGGCCCTTTTCTTTTTCTTTATGACAGTGATTCCAACTAATTTTAATTCTCCTTTAGGAAGAAATACCAACATTTAAGCTTCTACATTATTTTACAATTATTTGATTGTGAAAGATACATTATTGGAATATCTTATTACTTTAAAACCAAGAAACATTGTTTTAGTACTTATTTCCTGTGTCTGTATGTTTGCTATCTATCTATCTATCTATCTATCTATCTATCTATCTATCTATCTATCTATCTATCTATCTAATCTATCTATCTATTTATCTTAACTCTTGTGCCTTTTTCACCCAGCCCCCAAACCTCTTCCCTGGTTCTGTCTAGTGTCAGAAGGTTTAGATGTAAATCCAGGCTGAATGATTTTTAGGAAGTCACTAGTATGCCTGTACCTCAGTTGCATTTTTTGTATTGTTGACATTGTTAGAGACGTCTCCCATTTCCTCCCCCTTTGCCTTCCTCCACCCAGCCCCCGCCCTCCCCCGTTTTCACTGAATTGTTGTCTGTGTCCATCAGTTTCTCCATTACAGGAGATTTTAATAGTACTTAAATGAAACGAGATCATGGCATGTAACCTCTAACACATGATAGTTGCTATTATTTGCATTATAATAATAGTCATTCCTTCCCTGGATTAGAATTTTAAAGACATCTTTTATTCCTTTTAACTTTTAAATGACTAGTAAAAATATTTAAATTGGATATCTAAGTAGTAAATTCTCATAATAGATTTAAATTTAGAAGCAGACAGTAATCTATCTAATCAGTTTGTGTGTGTGTGTATGTGTAAAAATAGAAGTTTAATCAAGTTTTCTAAGGACTTAAGTGACTAGTTACTGTTTGAAGTAGGTGTAATTGGACAACAGTAAAGAAGATGATTTTGCTTGATGACCTGACTCTGTATATTTTCAAATGCTACTTCCCTAGAAATTGCTTTCATCAGATGATTTCTCCAGAGCATGTGGAAAATTCAGAACGGCGAAGAGGAAACCCAAAGAGCCAAGATATTTTCCTCTTGAGATCCCCCATCGCAAAAATGCCAAGAGAAACCTCTCTAGTGAGTTTGCTAACTGTGAAGAACAGCCTGCCCCCCCAGTGGACCCCTGGGTCCTTAAAACACTTGGGTTAAAAGACCTCAACACCATTGATGACACCTTATCAGCTAACTACAGTGCCCTTTCCCCACATCCCAGAAGAATCACCCGCGCATTTCCCCAGTTTTTCGAGAATGCAGTTGATTATGAAAATGTCCCCACGGGGGATATGCCAGTTGACTACAGAGGTGAGAGAACGACCCCTTCCCACAGCACTGCCAGCCACGGGGAGGATTTTCACTTCCTCTCTCAACTTTCAAGTCCCCCAGGAGGGCTGCCGACTCTTCCTCACTACACTTCTGATGTGTCACCCAATAAAACGGAGATGGCCTTTTCCACATCCCTGAGCCCTCACTGTAATGTGAAAACTCATTCCTTCCACCAGGGACAAGCCTTTGTCCGTCGAGATGAGAAGGGAGGCTGGAAGTTTACCTGGGTCCCTAAGCAGTCTTAGGGACCCCTCCTCTATCACAAAGGACTGCCATGAACTCTGTTTACAAAGACCTCCCTTGCACTTGAGCCTGACTGTGTGGAATACAGAAGCTATTTCCCAGACTGTCTCCTGACACTTTAAATGTCACCCTCAATTACCCACTTAAATCTGCAGGGAATGGCTTCCAAGATTCTGTAATGAAGCATGCCTGATCTTCTTTCACCTAAATTTGACTTGCTTACACACCAACACCTGCTGTTGACTTCTTCCCTGTACCCTGTACTTAAAATTGTATTTTCCAGTTGCCTGTATATTCCTTTGAGACCTACATATGCTGCTCCAATTATAACAAATCTAACAGATTTTCTCCTTTCATCAAGCAGTTTAAGTGCTCACAGCTTTCATGCCCTCGCTTGCATCCCTCTCCTGCTCCTCTTCATTTCTGAAAACTGCCTTCAGAATGAGCACTATTTTTGCTCTCAGTACCTGCTATTGAGTGCTCAGTTTGCTGGGGGTCGGGTGGAGACAAGTGTCTGCCCATCACCAAGGCCTGAGGACATAATGCAGGTGTGAATAGTATTATGTGTAGTGCAATTCAGTAAGTTGAGTGTCATAGGGTGGAGTTGACAAAGTCTCTTCAAACAGCTGTAACTCTGCTGATAAGCAATGCCACAGATACATTAAAAACTAAAAGAAAATTAAATTTTCTTCAAAGTGCCCCGTGGTATATCAGCTTTGTAGGCACCTGGTATTGTCTCTTTAATGACTGGAGCCCCAGACAAGAATGCTTTTGAGGGGCTTGTGGTAACAGAACAAGTTATCATCCTAATTTTCTGAATGCTGAGAAACTTCTATTCCTGAAAATATAGTCTACCCTAGTTCTGCCAATGCCTCTCTCTCTCTCTCATTCATTCATTCATTCATTCACTCATTTTTTCATTCAACAACCCAGTCAAAATATTTGTAGAACACCTACCATGTATCAGATGCTGTGCTATAGGGTGGAAATAAAATATGAGCCAGTGAAGCACTGTGGCCACCTTCATGAGACTTCAGAGCCACACATCTGCTGCTTCCCCAGGGTGAGAATTCCGTTTTCCCAGCTGCACAGTGCACAGAATTTGAACTAGATAATCACTAATATTCCATGATTTGAGGCTGGGTCCTATCACCTTTACTCTAGCACTGCCATCCCAGGGCACTATTCTCTTTAGTTTTCACAGTCACTGCAGATATGTTGGGTGGACTTTATATATAATTAAAAAGAAATGTGAGTCATTTTTGTTAACTCTAGAATTCAGTGTTCTGATCGTAGTATTTTTTTTGATATGAGCCCATTTTGCAGGTTAATTTGGACTGTTTGAGAATAGCTTATATCTAACAAATAGAGACATTAATTTTTAAATAAGCGTGCATAGATTTAGTGCAAATGTTGTCATCAAAGATTTATCCCTTTCTACATAAAAATGTATTCGTAGTACTCATGTTAGTTCCATTGAATCCCCTAAGCTCCCTATCCTTCTCAGAATAATTTACATAATACAGATGTGTGCCTGTTTATTTGGACCAAATTAATGATATTAATGATATAATCCACCCTGTTGAACCTTTTCCCCACTTTTCTTTTTTTCCACCTCTCAGTAAGTCACCTTGTACAATCAATGCCTGAAAGCAAAAGTATGCTTTTGTCAATGTCGCTGTTTGTTTTTTTGTTTATTTTGCTGATCTATTTGCTGAACAATCTATTTTATACAGTTTCATTACTACTCGTTTTCTTTAAATTTAATGAAGGGAAATCTAAGATTTCAACTAATATTATTCTCCAGAATGTTTTAAAGACTTAGAAAGATATAGAACACATTTGTTTTCTTTAAAAAAGATAGAAAAGAAAAAAGGTGTCTTTTTACATTGTAGTATCTGTGCCCCTTGTGGCTGAAATTTATCTCTTTCAAAATAACAAATGTAATAATTAGAATTGATTGCACTTTAATACACTAGGAGTCAAGAAAGTAACACAGCTACTTTGAAAGTCTAAATGATCAAGTTGTACAACAAAATTGGCTAGTCAGCAAATGTTTATTTTGCTTTTTTATGTGCCTTATCATGTGTTATGTACCATGAGTAAACACAGAGATTCAAGACAGTGCATTTGGTATATAAATCAAAGGTACAGAAAGTGTAATAGCTTTTAAATGAACACTGGTTTAAGTCCAGTTTCAATAAATATCAGCACATTTGTGGTAAATTATGATAACTTGCTCCGGCTTCATGGATAGTAAGTAACATGGAAGAAAAATACATTTTTTGAAATCGTATCTACACATTTTATATTCATTTTAATTATATATACAAATTTTTTGATGTTTGAAAAATTGGAAATTTCTCTCACTTGAGTATGTTTTAATTTTCATTGTTTTACTATGCTCCTCCAGTAAATCACATTCAATATTTTAGTAATATAAGGTAAAAAATAAAAATTAAACACTTTTGTGATTATGATGAATATGTTTCTATTGTACATAAGATGTTCTTATAATAGATTTTGTCTTCTAGTTTTAAGTGTAATCTTGTTGATTTGCATCTCTTTAGTGTGATGCATATGGCCAGTCCAGTGTCTTCAGCATTTAGGGTTAAAGGTTCTTTCTTAACCCAGAATTCATTAATGAGACTTTCCGATATTAAGTGACTTAAAGAGTTAAGTGCTTTGTGGGTACAGCACTCTCTTAACTAACTTCATAAAATTAAAATCTAGTATCAATACTTAATATTTGGGAGTATTTCCAGTGTTCTCCAATAATCTGAAATTAAATCAGACTTGCATCTCACTAGTATCTGGAAAACAAGGGCATTAGAAAGCCTCACTTAAGGGGACATTTAATGAATGGGGTCATTTAAAACTGCAGTGATGCTAAACTATAATTGTGAAAAATTGGAAGAAAAGAAACTGTGAATCAATGGAAAGAACTGCTCTATTTGATATACAGGGATGGGCAAAAGTAGGTTTACAGTTGCATTGTGACATTCTTTTGAGTTAATAAAGCTATTGTAATAATCATAACCCATGTCTCTTTCCATATGAATGACTGTAAATCTCCTTTTGCCCGCCTCTGTATTTCAAGAAAACTGAAATATTTTATATATACACATATATATGTGTGTGTACACACACACACACACACACACACATATGACAAATGGATTTCAACAACTGACCTGCATCATAGGTGCAGGAAAAAGTAGAATTAATACATCCAATCATAGTTTTTTATAAGGTTACCACTTGCCTGTAAAGACAAGATATATAATTTTACATTTATTTCAGTTTACCAAAAAATTCTTGTTAAAAATTAAATGTACCATTTTTCTCTACTTATTATGAAACCAAATAAAATTGGTTTACAGGTTATAAATATATGTTGTAAGCATATTTAACATATTTGTCATGTTTTTATCTACATTATTTTGTTACATGAACATAACCAGTCATCCAGTTCTAATTACTACATTGCATATCCTATAAATGTAAAATATAATTTAACCTTAATATTTTAAATAATTTTGATTTTTTGTGATTTGAGATATTTTAAAATAATGAGTCAGTTTTGTAATTAATTTATGTCTAATAAATAAGTGACAAAACCTTTTCAATCCTGCTTATGGTCCTTATTTTAGGAATGATTTTCAGTGAATGTACTTATTTCTGCCATAAATTTTATGTCATAGAATATGCATTTTAATTCTCAAATAGTAATATGATTAATAATTTAGGCACTTATTTAACAAATAATGGACACTTCTGCCAGGTTCTGCAAAAGACATAAAGATAAAATATGTGCACAAATTAACTTGGGTATAAAAGAGAGAGACATAATTTTAAACATGCTTAATCAAAACAAGGAAATAATTAGCTCCCATAATTGAAAAGTTTTTAGACATGGCTGGCTCTGAGTGCTCAGGCAATGTGTTCAGGAATCTGGTTTTGGATCTACAAAGAGGCTGATGATTAGAAACAGACTCTGGAATGGTGTTGAGATAGCGCTCACTATGCAAACTCATGACACAAACCAGGACAGCATAAGCAATGTGGGATCGAAGAGCAGCAGCTTACATCTGATGAGATATTGTCTAGTTTTGTGACATTTTCCTTGTCTTGATGTTTATAATCTTCCCCCAAATAAATAAAGCCTCAGTTAGATTTTCCAAACTGGTCTCAGATATACCATGAGGAATTATGAAAATATTGGGTGCCTGCATATAAAAATTGTGAGCAGATTTTCCCTGAGGACACAATGTAGGGCATATATTCCTAAGGGGAGGGTTAATATCAAGGGAAAACAGTTTGAGGCTTTTGTAATAGGCCAGTGACCTACTGCTACCTGGAGATTCTCCTATTACCAGTCATGAATCACTTGGATGTTATTTAGTTACCTTACAGGGATATTTGACCTGTTTTTCTCTTGAAGAAACTACATCTAAATCTCACTCAATGATCCTTGAATATGGTGGTAATCAGAAAAGGTTATTGGAAACATCAGAATGAGACAGATATCTTGATTCCCATTTTATGATGGGAAAAGTGAATCTAAGTGTTATATGGATCATATCATAATAAATAATTGAGGTCTGAGGTAACCTTGGCACTGACTTTAAGGCCAGTTCTCTTTCTACTATGTAATACAATGGTGATGTTTTGGGGCCAATACTTACAGTCTGCAGTGTGTTACATACTATTTTAGGCCTCAAAACTAGAAGCCTGAAAGTATTGAGGGAATTCAAATTTTTACTCTCATTCATTGGAAGGATATTCTAGGTTGTAAGCCTCTTCTAACCCCCTCATTGCTAAAAGGGATTTCACAAGATACCTATACAAATTGAAAAGTATTGAAGAAATTTGGGACAAAAAGAGTAGGATGAAAAAGGTAGATCACTCATGGATAAAATATTAATATGGTTCTTCAATTTAAAAAAGTTAGACAAATTAAAAGGGGAATAAAACCCTCTCCCAATTACTGCTGGTAATATGAAGGCCTAAAGCAGCAGTTCATAAACTATGCTTACGAAGTCCCTTCCTCTCCTCACATAAGACATAGACTTCACACCTGTTCAGGGGATGGCATTGCTCCCTTTCCTTTCTTGTCAATCCTTGTAAGCATACCCAACTCTATGGGAAACTAAAATATTTGAAGAAGGATATTTTATAATGCTGATCTTACTCCTTCTAATGCTTGGGGAGCATTCTGTCCTTTATTTTGGATATCAGAGGTTAAAAGATACATTTTCAGGGATACAGCAGATTCTTTTCTCATATTTTTTTCAGGTTTTTAGTCTGAAAAAATAAGGCATAGAAAGGGTGTTTCAGGTAACTTCTCATTTCAAGAGCCTCTAATACCCAATGGCTGGCCCCTCTGGGATGAGGCTCAAGATTGCAGATCCCTAACCATGAGTTTTCTCAAGGTCATGTTCCCTTAGGCCCTCCAGTTGCTCTGAGGTGAGAGCAGAAGCCCTTTACTGAGTGTGCAATCAGGAGTCAGAACCTCTCTTTATCATCAGGCAAAAGGCCAAAATGGAGCCTCTTTTCATTTTTGGTCTCTTGAGATTTCCCACCTCAGAGGAGCCAGAGTCGTCCTTCTTCCATCCTGGCCACAGGGGAATTGTTTTGTGTGGAACCTGGAAGTGGTGTCTGCACAGTGCAGCCCATGGCCCCAGCCATCGACGGAGCTGTGCCTGCGTCCCAGGAAACTCAGCCTCCTTTGGGAGGAGAGCACCATATTGCCAGAGACTTGGCTTTTCCTTCTCCTGATTTTAAGGATCAACCACAATCTATCTAGCCCCTTGTGTTGTCCTTACTCCAAATTTCTATAATAGTTTTAATTAATATGCTGATTTCTTTTGAGATTATAAAGGATAAATTTTTTAGAGCAATTCTGTTAGAAAAAAGAAGAAGAAAAAAAAAGGGCTGGAGACCTAGAACAGCCATTTGATGAATGTAAAAAAAAAAAAAAAAACACATACATTGAATGACCTGGCCATGGACTTCTAGAAGATTATCTATTATTTACAGTATTAGGATTTATTCATGCCATTAAATCAAAATACAGGAAAAGATTCACACCTCCCTTTCCTACAATGTAGTGATATTATGGATAAAGAAAGGACTTTAGTCAACAAATCAGGCTCCTTCACTCACAGCTGTACAACCTCAGAAATTAGATTAACCTTCCTCAGCATTGGTGTATTCACCTGTAAAATGGAGATAATGTTTGCTCTATCTGGTAAGTTTGTGAGATAATCTTATAATTCTTAAGGACCATGTATAAGAACCATGTGATAAGACTGTCACTTATCACCACCTTCACACAGTGAAATCTATTTCAATTTAATTACTGAGTGAAAAATTTCATACTTCATAAAATACAATGTTTTAAAACATGTTACATATTTCTACTGATTCAAATCAATAAATGTGAATTGTTTTCCCACTACATTCATAGTGCAATTTATGTTCTAGGGACTAGGGCTCATATCTTAAATGTTTACAATTTGGTGAGTAAAGGGAAACTAGGAAATGATTCATTGAAGGCATGAAGTAGGAGACATTCATTAGATGTAAAGTTAGGATTGCATCAGTAGGGATGGCGGCAAGAGGCAAAAAAGGAGAATAAAAGCTCAACAGGGGGAGATGTAAGAAATATTCAGGGAATAATAACTAGTCCAGATGGTGGCAGGGTAGGTTTTTATAAAATAAAATATCTACTCTTAAAATGTAGCAGAAATTTTTAAACAATGAGACATGTTAGAACCTCTACAAATGTTTTATTAATAATAGAAGAGAAGTACAACATATAAGGCCCCAAAGATTAAAGAAAATAACTAAGATATGTTATTTGCATCCTTAAAATAAAACAACTCAGTCATCACTTTTCATGCTTATTTACATTGGTATTAGCATAGTAACTAGTAAAGGAGTTCAACTATTATAATTTCTTATAAATGTCCTTTTCTTCTCAAGACTGCATCAGGCAGACTTTTCATAGACAAAGGTATGGAAAGTAGCTGATATTACCAGCAGTTCTTTTTTTAAAAAAATTTAGTATGCATTTAAAAAAAGATTTTATTTATTTTTAGAGAGGGGGAGAATTCTACAACTGAACCACCAATGCATTGCCAATTGATAAAGAGATTTGAATTTTGAGTTCTGAGTGGTTGATTTTGAAAATAATCTATATTTTTTTTATTATAGAGATCCATGCTCTTTCCTCAAAGACCATATTTTATGGGTAATTTATGATCAAAGGAAGAGATAAATCTCAAATATTGTGGACATCCATAATTACTGTGGGTAATGAAGTAAATTACTTTTTCAATCCCACTTTTTCTTCTTTTATCCTTCAAGACATTAGACAGTGTAAGGAACAAGTGATTTGTGTTATTGTGAGCATATTCGAATCACTTCATATATCTGAATATTTTAATGTTTCACTTTGTGTTTTCTATTTGATTGAAATATTAGAAAATTATATCCCATCTAGAAATATGAAATATCAATGTTTTTCCTCCAATGCTTTTTCTATCATCACTTAGAAATTTTTTAAAGTTTGGTAAAAGATACAAATTGTCAAAAACTGCTTCCATGCAAAATATTGATGAATATATTTTCTATTATTAATTGATCAAGCTCAAATTAAAGTTTTATAAAACTTCCCTTAATACCACATTGCATTTTTACATTTGCATATGCATTTATGAACTTTACATTTCATATTTTATATATAAGAGAAATGAGTTATGATAAATATATATTAAATAACAAAAGCAAAAACCCAATTGTAGATTTATCACATGAAACATTTAAATTAAATATATAGATAAAAAAGCAAGAAACAGAAATAAGATAAATAATAAAACTGTTTTGAGTGAGGAGCAGTGGCCAAAAGGAGAACTTTGGGTGACATTTTTTCCTCTCATTTATGTTTCTGTCAATGTCCAAACCAAAATAATGTGCATAAAAGCTACAGATAGCTAGTAAGCAAAGATAACAAACACAGGTTACGGTGATGAACATATGATGGTTTTTCATCGTTCCAAAGTGATGAATAATCCATTATTTGCAAAGCAAAAGCAAAAAATACCTATATATATTATGTGGCTGAGTTAGATTTACACAACAAATACTTGAGCCATTTGTTTTTATATGAGATGATGAATTTTAAGCCATGGGAAGTAAACATTCCAGAACCTCAGTTAATTAAATCATTCTATTAACTATCCAATTATGCATTCCTAATTCTTCATCATTTTTGAATAAAATAATACCACTATTAAGATTAATATAATAACCTTTACTCAATTTTAAATACTGCTTGTGATAACTGGTAAATGTAAAATGCAGCCAAAGTCTATACTCTATAATGATTAAAATACCCATGTGTGCATGTGAGTGGATAAAACATATGTGGTATGAGACATCAATTTCTGAAAGGAGAAGGAGGTGAATTTACTTTGCTGTGTAAGAAAGAGCCTAGATACAATTTCCCTGAAGATTCTCAAAAGGAAAACAGACACCTTTTCAAATTTATGTCATTGCCATTCATCTTAATCTTTTAACACATTTCTGCTGTTTAAGAGGTTAGAAACTGCGACAAATATCTGGCCATTTGCTTTCCTGATCCTTTCTCCCTACTTTCTCCTCCAGCTTATATATAATCAATCCTACAACTCTGCCTAGGAAGTAATTTTCTCTACCTGAAGTATGGTCGTCATTCTTACTATATCACAAAATTATTTTCAATGTCAAAATTGAAATATAACAGTTTTTTTTCCATTTGAATTGCTACCGTGACAATTTTAACCCCCTATTAGGAGGGAAATGGATGGTATAAAATATGAAAGAATAAAGCACATCATTCTCTATACCATAATATTAATCTTCTTAATTAGGAAAGCATTAAGAAAGTGTCCATTTTGTGTTTCTAATCTTATAAATTTTGTAATCTGATCAATAAGCTTTGGAGCCTATTTTAACCAATAGGTATTTGATATTTTGAGTAATTTTTAGAACACTGAACCTTCAATTCTACAAGAGCCAGTTAAAACAACCTTCACATTAGTCTAGATTCCATCAAAACTTACAAATACGAACTGATGTGTTCCAAAAGAGTTTTATTTTTTATAATCTAGAATGGATAACCATTTTCCACAAATAGTTTTGTGGCTTTAGGCATATTGCTTTACCTGTTCAGGACTTTGTTTTATTTGTCATGTTGGCAAAATAATAGTGACAAATTCAAGTTTTGAGGCAAAGATTGAATGAGTTATACTGAAATATTTAGAATTTCTTCTAACACATAGTAAGCACACAGGAATGTTAATTATTATCATTATCATGATCATGATCACCCATAAAGAAAAGCATCAATACAGAATATGGAAGCTTGGAAGTACAGATTATGAGAACTGGAAGAGATTTTCAAAACCATCTACCACAAATGCACGTGGCTTGTGTAACAAGTACAAACAGAAAGCAGGGAGTTCGGACAGGAACTAAGACTGAGTGGGAATGATGGTCGACCAAATTGCGTTGACTCTTTCCCACAACATTATGAGGCTTGCAGGTTGGTCTCTATTATCACTGTTGCCATAAATATTTATTGAACCTATAAGGTATGATTACCTAATTAACTCTATAATCTCTGTAAGGCCTTTGCTTCACCTTAGATTTGTGAAGGGAAGCTAATGATTTTCTTTTACAAAGCATATGTATCATTTTTAAATCATGCATGCTAATGGGAGAAAGATTTGAGAACAAAGGTAAGCAACAGGAACAGCCATAACTCAGAAACCACTGTGAACGTTACTGTATATTGCTCTTTTTTTTCTTCCAAATACAAATATGTATTTTTCACAAAAAATCAAACTATTATATTCCCTTCCTTTTTGTTATCTAAGTTTTCAAGTGTACATAATAACTTATGTAGAAGTCTCTGTTTTTATAATAGGGAGGTAAAAAATATCAGATTTGATGATCTTCTTGTTTTCTGCAGTCTGAGCTTCTCTACGATTGATTTTTTTAAACTTTTTTTATTATTGTTCAAGTACAGTTGTCTCTATTTTCCCCCCACCACTCCCCTCCACCCCAGCCATCCCCACTTCCCACCCCTTGGTTTTGTCCCCTTTGGTTTTGTTCATGTCCTTTACAGACCTTCCTGAAAACCCTATTCCCTTCCCCCCCATTATCCCCTCCCACCTCTTCTCTGGTTATTATCAGTTTGTTGGTAATTTCAATGTCTCTGATTTTTTAAAATTTAAGGTAAATCTGTCTGAAGACTCTAGTGGATACTTAAAGCATTATTATAGCTGGGTACTGTATTCCTTTGCCAATCACTTTAGAACATATACTTGCTGGTATGGAGAAACAATAACTGCCCTGTTGAATTCACGGTGTACAAATGTCCAAAAATGTTCTTAATCCCATTGCTCTGACCAAGGTGCTGAAACTGGCCCCTGAAATTGCATCTCGGCTGTTCAGAAGCATAAAAAAGTGGGTAATCGTTTTCCATTGTATTTCTAATCACATCTAAATAAAGTATATGGCAAAGTACTAAATAATTCTCAGGACTACCTTTCCCCCAAAGAAAAGCAGGCTACTGTAACTACCATTATTGCTGAAAATTAGGGTGAAAGCCATGCTATAGTCCATTTAAAATGTCTGAATGTCTGAAAACAAGCAAACATATGACACATTTACAAGACAATAACACAAATATATACATACCACAGCAATTACAGATATAATTTTTAGGATATAAGTTAGATTTATGCTAATGTTAATGGCATTATTAGATGAGATTGGGCATGTTCAGGGTGATATGGCTGTAGACAATAGCATTATTAAATAAGGCAGTTAACTTATGAAAATACATCATGTTGTATTTTCTCACTTTCATCACGGTAGGTATCAAATTTAGGCAAGAATCAAGGATCCACTTCAGTGTCAATGTCTTTTCTTTCCCTGGCATTTCCCTTCTTTCAATTTCTAATGAAATCTTTTCTATCCCTAAAGTCTTGCCTCATTGCTTATGCAGTTTGCCATCTAAGCATCATTAAATACATTTGACACATATATCCTAAGGGAGACTGATCAGTTCCATGGGGTCATTAGACTATTATGTTGTCGAGATTCATCTGCATCTCATTCATTCACTAAACATGCCATGGTAACTAACATGCACAAGGCAATACTTTGATGGATAAAGGGAAAACCAGGGGGGATAAGAGAAATAGAGCTATGTGTAATACACATGTTTTAAAATGGTACATTCCAGAAGAGAATAAAATGGTAACATGTATGCTTACTATAGAAAGAAATTACTTGTAGCTTGGGAGAGGCAATACGAATGAGGGCTGATGCAGTGGTGTTTAATCTGGGCCCTAAATATGGTTAAAGTTTTGACTAATGGAGATTGGGCAAACATTTGAAAGGAAAGGAAATAGTGAGAACAAAATCATAAGAAAGAAATTTAGGGTGCATGAAGTGAAGTGATGGTAAATGAAACTGAGAAATAAGGTGGTAATAAGTGTAGAGAATATTCTATTCATTCAGTAAAAAAATATTAGATTTAATTTATCCTATAAAAATAGATTTTTCAGGCTTTTAACAAAGATTTTACTTGTTTATTTTTAGAGGGGAGAGGGAGATAAAAAGAGAAGGAGAGAAACATCGATGTACAAGAGAAACATCAATTGGTTGCCTCTTCCACACCCCCAACTGGGGACCTGGTCCACAACCCGGGCATGTGCCCTGACCAGGAATGGAATTGGCAGTCTTTCAGTTTGTGGGATAATGCTCAACCCATGAGCCATACCAGTCAGGGCTTTCAGGTTTTTAGAAAGAGAATTATTTACTCATAATTGTAATTTAGGAAGATAAAGATAGCAATACACACAGGAGGCAAAGAGAGAGCAGAACAGTAAGTTGTGTAAATGGCCTTGTATTGGTAGTAATAATAGAGAGGATAGTCAGAAAGGACAGCATTACATTCTTAACAACTCCTCTAACAGACTGCCATTCTTGTAAAAATATCTGTACTAATTTATTACATCATATTTTTCAAATAAATTAGAAAATATTTATCATTATAGTTATTCTCTGAATGAATACAAGGTTAGTCAAGTGCTTAAAATGAGATACTAAATATGCTTAACTTAGAAAGTAAGTACGTCTGAGATATGACATCTTGTCTTCAAGAAGCTTATATCTTAGTTTGAAACACAGATGTATAAACAGGTAACTTATATGTTACTGTATTATAGCATAGATAAAATATCAGATATCTCATGCAGCAACATTTTTACCGATATTTCCCCCAGAGCAAGGGATATAAAGGAAAGAATAAACAAATGGGATCTCAACAAAATAAAAAGCTTCTGCACAGCTAAAGAAAACAGCATTAAAATAAAAAGAGACCCAACTACATGGGAAAACATATTTGCCAATGATACCTCAGACAAGGGTTTAATCTCCAAAATATACAAAGAACTTACACGACTCCACTCCAAGATAAGCAACCCAATTAAAAAATGGGCAAAGGACTTGGACAGACATTTCTCCAAGGAGGACATACAGAGGATTCAGAGACACATGAAAAGATGCTCAGTATTGCTAGCCACCAGAGAAATGCAAATTAAAACCACCATGAGATATCACTTTACACCGGTCAGAATGGCCATCATAAACAAAGCAACAAACAACAAGTGTTGGAGAGGTTGTGGAGAAAAGGGGACCCTAGTTCACTGTTGGTGGGATTGCAGACTGGTACAACAACTATGGAAAACAGTAGGAATTTTCTCAGAAAACTAAAAATGGAACTGTCTTTTGACCCAGCAATTCCACTGCTAGGATTATATCCCAAGAACCCCGAAACACCAATCCAAAAGAACCTATGTACCCCAATGTTCATAGCAGCACAATTTACAATAGCTAAGTGTTGGAAGCAACCTAGATGCCCATCACTAAATGAGTGGATCAAAAAACTATGGTACATATACACAATGGAATTCTATGCGGCAGAAAGAAAGAAGGAACTTCTACCCTTTGCAACAGCATGGATGGAACTGGAAAGCATTATGCTAAGTGAAATAAGCCAGGCGGTAAAAGACAAATACCATATGATCTCACCTTTAACAGGAACCTAAGCAACAAAACAAACAAGCAAGCAAAATGTAGCCAAAGACATTGAAAGAGAAAACATACTGATGGTAACCAGAAGGGAGAGAGGAGGGAATTTCAGGGGGAAAAGGGGAAGGGATAACAGGAACAAGTATAAAGGACACATGGACAAAAACTAAGGGAGGGGGGAAATGGGAGGGAGGTGGGGAGCACTGCGGGGTGGACTGGGATGGGACTAAAAGACAGAAAACTGTACTTAAACAACAATTAAAATAAAATTAAAAATAAAAAACATTGAAAAAATTTATTGATACAATGTAGAGGAAAGAGCATTGCAACAAGAGTCTAAAGTTTGAGTTTTAATTCTGGTTGTCACTAATAGTCTGTGTGACTTTGTGTCCTAAGGCAGGTTGTCTAGTAAACAGAAATTTGCATGCAGGAGGTTTTCATTAAACTGTTCTTAGGAACAACACATCTCTGAGGAATATGTGAAAGTTTGGGAGAAGAGAAAAACTGGATGACGTTGCAGTCAAAACAAACCCTTTGATCAAAAAAAAGAGAGCTCTGGAGCTGAGTTGTCCCTTCAGAATTGGAGCAAGAAACTGAATTTTTGTGTATTGACCTTAGAAGTGGGTTTGTCCTTGAGTAGGGCAGCTTTCTGCAGCTGAAGTCCATTCCTGAAGAACTGGGAGAACAAGTGCTTCGATCGTGAGAGGGATTTTGTGTGGTGCATCACTTACAGCATTTTCTACAATGTACTCACTCCTTGCCCTGCTCAGAGACACTTGCCTCAATAGTAAGTTCATTCCATCTGGAAACAGCTCCTATAGTTTTCTGGTTAAACTTTGGTCTTTTTTTTTTTTTTTTGAGGAACTAAGAAGAATTTTAAAACTACAGTGCACATGTAGCGATTCATCTTGGAACTACAACTAATACTCATTACATCTCTTGTATACTATTTATTCTAGATGCTTCTGAAGTTCTTCTAGAACTTCTGCTTGTCTAGGTGACTTACTGTGTAGTGATCCAGACTATTATCCTTGTTTGGTATGAGGCCCTGGTTACCACGATCTTTTTACCATAAGTAGCTGTGGCTGATGCATGTGTCCATCTACCATCAAAGTGGGCAGGAGAGTACGAAGAGTTATGATGACAAGCATTTTCTCCTTATCACTATCATGTAAGAAAAGCCCACTCTCATGCTGATGAACAGAATAAACTACTCATGCCAGTGTTGTGATTATTTTTCTTATCTGTTACTCTCTTGGCATATGTAGCTTAAATGGCAGCAACAAAAGCATAAAGCTCTACGGAACTCTTACTGTAATGTTCACTGAAGTAGACAATAGAGAATAAGTCATAAATTCTCCAAGTTAGTCATTGAGAGTGAGGATATATGGGGCCATTCTTAAATCCTCTTCTTTTGCTTTGGGACCCATATAATCTACCTCATGGGGGCACAGAACCATAAAATGGGTCACTGATTTAGGGCAGATATTTTCAACTGGTGCACTGCAAGAATTTTTAAAACATTCAATACCTGATTATTTAGTCAGGGGCACAGAACTCTTTTCCCTTAGATTGTCAAATAAATAAATTGCAACAGCCAACACAACAATAGCCATCCAGTATGAATATATTTTCTCAAACCATAAACATAGGTCATATAATAAATAGAGTTGTATCTTATTGGTCATGTTGCATTATAAGGTTGTGTCTGATTGGTTAATTCTTGGTACCAGAAGTCCTTATTTAGACATAAAGGCACTTTATCTTTTTAAAAAAGTCACTTTGGAGCAAAAAGAGTAGATAATTACTATTAATTTTTATCAATCAATAAAGATTATACCTATTTTTGTCAAATTGGCAAAAATACAATATTTTTGGTGTGCCATAAAATTTTAGTAATTAGTTTATGTGTCCTATGAGATGAAAAAGGCTGAAAAGTGCTGGTTTAGAGTATAACCACATCCTGAAGGCGAGCATGTCGTCCTTGTGGGCTATCTGCTCCAAGCTGGCACCTCATTTGCATCTACTCTATTCATTGGCAGAGTGGTAGGTATGTGCTGGGTCGCATGTCCACATATCTCCTTTAGTGTAAAGTGGTTTCCTTTTGTTAGGTGATATTACGCAGTATTCTAAGTGGTAGATCAAAAACCTCCATATGCCCTTAGGTAGTGGTGCTGGCCAAAACCCTGAAAACTAAAGGCAGGCCTATAACTTAATGCATGTATTTACTTCAGCCACAATAAATTGCTGCTCTTTCTTTTTTTAAGTATCTTTTATTGATTATGCTATTACAGTTATCCCATTTCCCCCTCCACCCTGCACCCCACTCCTTCCAGCATTTCCCCCTTAGTTCATGTCCACGGGTCATACATATAAGTTCTTTGCCTTCTCCATTTCCTGTACTATTCTTAACACCCCCGCCCCATCTGTTTTGTGCCTACCAAAAATTGCTGCTCTTTTCTGATGAAAGATGTCCAATGTAGTCATCTTGAAACCAAATATTTAATTAGTCTCCTTGAAGGATGGGACAGGAGCTCTGAGTTGGTCTCCATTGATGGCAGGTTGGTATTGAGCACTAGCTAGGCCTAGATCAGATTTGGGCACTTGTAGACTATGTTGAAGAATCTGTGTATGTATAGTCTTAACGTCTACCATCGAGGCTGCTCCACTTGTGCTGCACTGCAGTGTTAATGGAACCTTTTCTATGGTAGATTATCTCTAGTGGGTGTTAAGGTATAATAATTAATCTTCGCACTGCATGTTCACTTCCATTGAGGGGTTTGATGTGTCATCTTGTGCAGGGGTGGGGTTGGGGGACAGGTTCAGAGTTTTCCACTTTATATTTTTCCAGCTTCAACAACTCTGGCCCCACAAGCCAAGAAGCCATTGTGAGCTTCTTTCAACAACCAAATATGTCCATTCCAATTATGTGTTCAAGGACTAGTGAAATCACTTTTGGGATGTCTGCAGACCTAGTGGACTCAATACCAGCTGTGACAGATTCGTATTGTCAGGTCTTCAAATGTACCCTCTTTAACAGCAGGACCATAATAATGACTTAGGTCCTCAAATGTTCATATCAACTTAAACTCTGTGTTCCACAGTTCTCAACATGACAGAACCTTCACAGTGTACATTTTTACAGTGTACAGTTATCTGATTAAACAGTGATAAGTCCTTAGGGAGGTTGAGGGGAATTATAACTATGTAAACATGCACAGGTATTCAAAGTTATTTTTCATGGGTACTCAGCCTCTCCATTACTCAATGAGTTAATTAATGGGGCTTGAAAACTGGCTCAGATCTGGAAACTGGGAAAGAGATTAAGCTATTTTATTGGGGTGGCTGCTTGTACTCTTGTTGGCTGACCATCTATCTTTCCCATAGAAACACTGTGTCCTTTGAATAATTTCCATAGTTTTTGGGATGCACACTGACTTTGGTACCCATTACCACAACTTCAAACTTGTCATCGGGCCTCCTTTATGTTAGGATCTTAATATCCCTACTGCTATCAGTGAGCCCAGTTCTTAGCATCTTCTGCCCTCCTCTCTGACCTCATGGATGGCTATCACTGAGTTTTTCAAATACACTAAGTCCTCCTTCATCAGTGCATTGCTAATTACTTAGTCAACAGTCAGAGGACCTCTCTTTTGTGATATAATTAATTGTTATGTTTTTTGGCTTCACTTACTAAATCCAATCTAGTATGCTTACTTTTCTAAGCATTCCTTCACCAACTACCTTAGTGTTTTTAAAATTTTTACTTCGCTTAGTTGTGGACTACTATTTTTTTCCAGCATCCAACAGCCATTTTAACAGTATATTGCCACTGTATTTTAAGTTTCTTCCTAAAGTATAAGTCCTTTATTACTTATCCTTATCAATTTCCTGCTCCTTTTTTGTCTAACACTTTGAGGATCCATTTCACTATATATACACAAAATATTCTTATGTATATTTTAAAAGAAGAACTGACACATTTCAGACACAGAAAGAGGATTTGATAATTATCAATTAAGACTTAAAATATACCTATTGGCATTCTAGGTTAACTTGATGTTTTCCATTTACACATGTCCATATAGAATGTGGACATATGAAACATAAAACTTGGCTCCATTTTTTCAGTAGATCATTACTTCCCACTTTAGCCATGCATGTATATACACACACATTCACACATGTGTGCACACACCCACAGCCTCCCTCATGCTAGACCAAAGAGGAACAACAGGTCTAATCTAGGTCAAAGGATGTGAGGGAGAGAAGTTTCAGTCCTTTAATGTTTAAGTGACCCCTGTTATGCATGATTAAGAAGAGTGAATTCAACTTGCCAAGTAGGTCAGCGACAGTATTATGAAGGATCAGAGCAATCTGGTCATGGATCAGCTTTTCCAGTACTGGTCCATTACCTCCCACTTCACTTCATAAACATTGCCCATTATATCGGGTCTGGCTTATCTAAGATGAAACAGTCTGTGCTGCCAGAAATAGGTGGATGGAGGGAGACAGAATTTGCTAATCCATGATTGGAACTCTGTGGATCCTAATTTACCGAGGCCAATTAGGGGATCATGAAGTCATACAGTTACAAAGAAAAACAGTTATTATTACAGAGGTGAGAAATAGTGCCAATTTTAAAATGGCTTTCAAATATAAAATAAACAAAATTGATTGTGACTAGGTATTCAAATACAAAAACAAATAATTTTTTTAAGATTTTATTTTTTTAATTTATATTTGGAGAGAGAGGAAGGGAGGAGAGAAACATCAATGTGTGGTTGCTTCTTTTGTGTCCCCAAGTGGGGACTTGGTCTGCAACCCAGGCATGTGCCCTGACTGGGAATCAAACCAGCAACACTAAAAAACAAATAATTTTAATTGATAATCTGTTCTGAGAAACTAAGTTTACTTTTTTATAATTATCGGAGTTTGAGAGGTTGTTCACATTACTGCCAACACTGTGGCCAAAATACTCTGTTAGTGAACTCTAAGGATTCAAATATATCTTTGTCTTTTATAATCTGCATTTCTCTGTCATACTTAATCATGTAGTCTATAGTCTTCTCCCTATGCCTTTTCCCATCTCTATATGGTAAGGAAATAAAAATGTCTCCTCAGCATAAATCTTCCACCAAAATTTCTTTGTATAGTGTGGTTAGAAGAACTAGTCTTTGTAGAGGTTTGATAAGACACTTCAAAATATGGAAACATTGATTTCATTTAAGGGAGAAAAGGGAAGAGTGTTTCTCAAAACTCTTTAATTTCATTTTAAGTGGCTCCATTAGAGGAAACAGTGTCCGTGAAATATATGGATATGGGGAGGCTGGCATGACTGAGACTGTCCCATAAGCAGAACCATATATTAAGTTGAACCATTTGAAATTTCCATTTCTATAGGACAAGTATGGTGTAGTATTGGAAATAGCCTATCATCTAATTTACCTAAATAGGCATCTATAATGTACTTTAATGGGAAAAATATCTTTGTAAAAGTGCTTAGTGAATTAAGCCAGTAAAGAAAGTTAAGCAGAAGTGGCTGCTTCACATTTGGTGCCATATAATTTAAATTGGTGTTTCTTTTCTGAGAATGCTTGCCCTGGTCATGAAATAATGCTGTTTAATTTCAAAAATGACAGCGAATTTATATCATTTGTAACCACTAAAAGAACTTTGGAGTTTAGGCCAAATGCAAAATTAATAATCATTAGAAAGTGCCAACCTAGCCAACAATGTGCTTGTTACTTAAAAACTTTCTGTCAGGTTTTATT